>CM069165.1:21904343-21979343 GCA_035221665.1 Okamejei kenojei
TCACCACCCTTGGCAGTACCTTCCAGGCACTCACCAACCTCTATGTTAAAAAAAAATTGCCCCACTCATTTCTTTTAAATGTTGCCCTTCTCACATTATAGCTACTCCCTCTAGTCATTTACATTTCCACACTGGGGAAAAGGTTTTATGATGTTTTTTGAAAATTCGTCTTTTAGAGTTAGAGTCTTGGAGTCGTACAGCGTGGAGAATGGGGTGAGGAGGGAGAGATAGATCAGCCATGACTTGATGGGCCAAATGGCCTAATTCTGCTCCTATCCACTCATGACATTGTGGGCCTTCGGCCCAACTTGCCCACGCTGGCCAACACGCCCCATCGACACTCGTCCCACCTGCCTGTGTTTTGGGGGGAACATTCTGCTGCGGTGATTTTTAGGTGGTTGAGAGGAATCACAGGACCAGCCTGTGTGTGTGCGCAGAGATAAAGCCCTGATGGTCTCACAAAGTTAGTAGTGGCAGTTGTCAGCGATGATGCAGGAACATCATTGTTGACCTGCTCCCTTCTGGCTGGTTTACGACCCGCTGCATGTACTTGTGGGCAGAGGCAGTGGGACTATAAACACACTATTAGGCACTGTCTTGTGATCCAGAATGTATTTAATGTGTTGAATAGATGTAGAAGGTAACGATCTTCCTAGATGTTGATTTAAGCCACTTAATTGAACATAATAGAGATAATGAAAATCACCTGAATAAAATTGTTACTTCAAACAGAGACGAGACAAAGCGTCTTGAAAACCCTGCCTGTGATTCACTGCCGACCTCTTTTGCTGTCCAAATGGTACTGTAGAATAACATTTAAGCATGTTGGAACATCTCCATTCACGAGTGGACTGTTCACTGTGACATATTTGTGCATTACACATTTGTGATTACAGATTTGTAGGTGAATTGACTTTGGTAAGTTGTATCATTGTCCCCAGAGTGTAGGGTAGTGCTAGTGTATGGGGTGATCGCTGGTCGGCACGGACCTGGTGGGCCGAAGGGACTGCTTCCAGACTGTACCTTTAATGTCTAAAGTCACCTTCTCCAGGCAATTAGGGCTTGGCAATAAAAATAACTGACATTGCCAATGACACCCAGACATTGAAAACCAAAAATAACTGGGTCATCTCCTGTCTGCAATTGATGGCAATTTAAAGCATGGGTCTAACCAAATGCTCAATCAATAATGCTGAACCTCCATTGACTCAGGTTTCTGGAGTTATTCCAATTAATTATTGAGGATAGCTTTGTATGGCTTTCAGCTTGGACAGGGCCCACAAAGATGGCAAGGGACACCGTCATTGCAATGGGCCTCGGCTATTTCGTGCCCCTGGATAGTAACTCCTCCTTTCTCTATCCACGTCTGTCTCCTCCCAAAGACACATGTGATTCTTCTGATAGGAAATACAGAGACGTAAAAGCCCAAAGTTCAGCTATTGCTCGCTGCAATCCACGATTGCAAGGATATCGCAAACAGTTTTTATCCACGAGTAGTTGCTCTACTCAACAGCCACAAATCTGTAGCCTCCCTTTGATCTGGTATTTTGTTGGTTCGCATGCTTGATCAATGATGTTTTATCATTAATGTTTTATTATTATTCATGTTTAGTGTTTTCTGAGTCATTCGTAACCATCACTGTTACTTGTGGGCAGAGCACCAAGGCAAATTCCTTGTATGTGAATACTTGGCCAATAAACTTACTTTACATGAATATGTTTTCTTTCAGATTTTGCGTATCTTCATTTTTCTATTGAATAACTCCCTTATCTGGTTTGACACTGAATTTTAGGATGTAAAAAGCACTTGTGAGGTTGCTTGGGAAAGTTTGTTGCTTGAATGGCAGTATGAAAGTTCAGGTAGTGATGTGACACGGGTTCCTTTGAACTGTCAGCTGCTGTCTTTGCTCCAGCCTGCCTGATTCCTGTATTGTTTTTCCAGTTTCCACGTTGGGGGTGATTATCAGAATAAGCAGTAGTGCAGTCGACTAGCCTGCCCGACGTGACACGCATCACAAAATAGACACAACAAGCTGCAGTAACTTAGCGGGTCAGACAGCATCTCAGAAGAAGTCTGAAGAAGGGTCTCGACCCGTAATGTCACTCATTCCTTTTCTCCAGAGATGCGATATGATCCGATAAAACTTTGAAATTGGTCTGCCAACAATCACAACGCACAAGGCACACAAAAGCTTGAAATTAAAAGTGAAAACAAAAAAGAAAAAGACAAGCGACTGTTGGCCGGATGCTGTGTGCACAGCGCCGACACCGTAACAAGCAAACGAACGAACACAGACTTATCCCCTGGGCAGAGGATTCTCAAACTAGAACCCTCCCCCCCCCCCCCCCCCCCCTCCCACACCGGGTGCCCCATTGTTCTCGATCATGGCGGTCCCCACTGGTCATCACAGCGGATCCCCACGCCGGATCCTCTATTGGCTTCCCCGCCCTCCAATCTCACATTCCACTGCCGTCTATGCAGTCTGACCCGCTGAGTTACTCCAACTTTTTGTGTCCATCTTCGATTTTAAACCAGCATCTGCAGTTCCTTCCCACACATGACATGTGTCACAACTGCTTTCAGCGTTAGGATCAGAAAGATGGATCTGAACCTTCATTGAAGCCTAATATCTCCTCGCAATCGAACTGCGTCCCAACAGCTGAGCACCAAATCAATGAGAGCCTGGTCTCGTCACAGGTCATAGGTTGCCTTAATAGCATTCCACATTGCTTTTGCATTAAGCAGCAAGCTGAGAGCTACGCATTTATATCACCAGCTGTTGGGTAATGAGTTAACTGTGTTTGGATGATGGAGTACATGTTGAACACTTGGAGTAATGATAGACAGCTACAGTGCTATTATCAATATTGCTTATTAGTGTTTGCTGTCTTTGTTACGCAAACTAAGTTGCGGAACGATAGACATGCTGTTAATGATCCTTTTCAATATAAAATATCATACAGGAAGTAAATTCAGAATTATGGATGCATTGGTGATAATTTTCCAATCGTTTTCCAATGTTCTATAGATTCTGGATCAGTTCCTGTGCATTGGAGGATAGCTAATGTTATCCCACTTTTTAAGAAAGGAGGGAGAGAGAAAACTGGGAATTATAGACCAGTTAGCCTGACATCGCTGGTGGGGAAGATGCTGGAGTCAATTATTAAAGATGAAACATTGGCACATTTGGATAGCAGTAACAGGATCGGTCCGAGTCAGCATGGATTTACGAAGGGGAAATCTTGCTTGACTAATCTTCTGGAATTTTTTGAGGATGTAAGAAGTAAAATGGATAAGGGAGAGCCAGTGGATGTAGTGTATCTGGACTTTCAGAAAGCCTTTGATAAGGTTCCACATAGGAGATTAGTGGGCAAAATTAGAGCACATGGTATTGGGGGTAGAGTGCTGACATGGATAGAATATTGGTTGGCAGACAGGAAACAAAGAGTAGGAATTAACGGGTCCCTTTCCGAATGGCAGGCAGTGACCAGTGGGGTGCTGGGACTGCAGCTATTTGCAGTATATATTAATGATTTAGATGAAGGAATTAAAAGCAACATTAGCAAATTTGCAGATGACACAAAGCTCGGTGGCAGTGTGAACTGTGAAGAGAAGGCAATGAGGATGCAGGTTGACTTGGATAGGTTGGGGGAGTGGGCAGATGCTTAGCAGATGCAGTATAATGTGGATAAATGTGAGGTTATCCACTTTGGTTGCAAGAACAAGAAGGCAGATTATTATCTGAATGGTGTCAGATTAGGAAAAGGTGAGGTGCAACGAGACCTGGGTGTCCTTGTACATCAGTCACTGAAAGTAAGCATGCAGGTACAGCAGGCAGTGAAGAAAGCTAATGGCATGTTGGCCTTCATAATGCGACAATTTGAGTTTCGGAGCAAAGAGGTCCTTCTGCAGTTGTACAGGGCCCTGGTGAGACCACACCTGGAGTATTGTGTGCAGTTGTGGTCTCCTAATTTGAGGAACGACATTCTTGCTATTGAGGGAGTGCAGCGTAGGTTCACGAGGTTAAATCCCGGGATGGTGGGACTGTCATATGTTGAAAGAATGGAGCGACTGAGCTTGAATTCACTGGAATTTCGAAGGATGAGAGGGAATCTTATAGAAACATATAAAATTATTAAGGGATTGGACCAGCTCGATGCAGGAAACATGTTCCCGATGTTGGAGGAGTTCAGAATCAGGGGCCACAGTTTAAGAATAAGGGGTAGGCCATTTAGAACTGAGATGAGGAAAGCCTTTTTCACCCAGTGAGTTGTGAATTTGTGGAATTCTCTGCCTCAGAAGGCAGTGGGGGCCGTTTCACTGGACGCATTCAAAAGAGAGATAGATAGAGCTCTTAGGGCTTGCGGAATGAAGGGATATGGGGAGCAGGCAGGAACGGGGTACTGATTGTGGATGATGTTATATGAAATAGGAGCAAGAGAATGTCTTATGGCTGGATTTTAAATCTGATCCACCATAAAGAAGGGTCCCAACCCAAAACGTTGCCTGTTCCATTTCTCCAGAGATGCTGTCTGACCCACTGGAGTTACTCCAGCTTTTAGTGCCTATGCACCATTTAACCAGCTAACTTCACTTGCCTTTATTTTCCCCATTATTCACACACTGCTGAAAATATATCACCACGGTATTGTTTGAATCAGGGGCCACAGTTTAAGACTAACGGGTTAGCCATTTGGAACGGAGATGAGGAAATACTTTTTCACACAGACAGTTGTGAGTCTGTGGAATTCTCTGCCTCGGAGGGCGGTGGAGGCCGGTTCTCTGGATGCTTTCAAGCGAGAGTTAGATAGGGCTCTTAAAGATAGCGGAATTTTTCACACAGAGAGTGGTGAGTCTCTGGAACTCTCTGCCACAGAGGGTAGTTGAGGCCAGTTCATTGGCTATATTTAAGAGTGAGTTGGATGTGGCCCTTGTGGCTAAGGGGATCAGAGGGTATGGAGAGAAGGCAGGTACGGGATACTGAGTTGGATGATCAGCCATGATCATATTGAATGGCGGTGCAGGCTCGAAGGGCTGAATGGTCTACTCCATAGAAACATTTCTATGTTTCTATGTTAATCAAGTGATATGGGGAGAAGGCAGGAACGGGGTACTGATTGTGGATGATCGGCCATGATCACATTGAATGGCGGTGCTGGCTCGAAGGGTCAAATGGCCTACTCCTGCACCTAATGTCTAGCCTCTATTGTCTATAAGTTATAATACAGTCTAATATCCTCCTCAGGACACTTTTGCAATATATACGTACTGGTACCTCTTGTTTTACACACGTTTGATTGAGCATTTTTGGAATAACGCGCTGAAATTTCCTTTAATGCCAGAGCTCGATTTATGTGCTTGCATTTTTGGAATAACGCGCTGAAATTTACTGCTCACAGCATAGTTCTGTATATGTTTAATTTAGGTGTTGTTTGAATTAAGTGTTGCTTTTCAAGTGCGTAAATCCCGCATAAAATGTGAGGTGCCTTTGTATGTATAATATATGATTTCCACAAAAGTGTCAGTGAAAAGATTAGCAAGTTTGAAGGTGACACCAGAACCGGTGGATTTGGAGACGGAGGCTGTCATAGCATATGGAAGGATATAGATAAATTAGAAATTCGAGGCAGACAGAGTTAATCTGAGCAAGTGAATGTCTTTGGAAGGTCAGTTGTAAGAGGAACGTATACAGTAAAAGGTGGATTTTCAGACTGGAGGCCTGTGACTAGCGGTGTACCTCGAATCAGTGCTGTGCCCATTGCGGTTTATATCAACAATTTAGATGAGAATGCGCAAGGCAAGCACATGTCACTACATTTGATGCAACCTTAGACAGAGTGGGTGGTTATCAAAAACTACAGTCGGATCGCGATCAGCTGGGCAAGTGGGCTGAGGAAAGTCTAATGGAGTTCAATGCAGGTAAGTGTGAGGTATTGCATATTGGAAGTTAAGCCAGAGGAAGTAGTTGAGGCAGGTTCAATAACAACATTTAAAGGACACTTGGGCAGGTACAAACATGCATTGGAAAGGTTTGGAGGGATATGGACCAAATGCATCAAATAGGACTAGCTTAGATCAGGCATCCTGATCAGCATTGAGTTCAGTCGTAAAGCCTGTTTACGTCTCTCTGACATTGTATTCTGCCCACCTGGTCTGTGAATCTTTCAGTGATGTGCGGACACTGGAGAGGTTTGTGTGGGACGTCAGCTGTGTGTCTGGAATCCTGTTTTGCCACTTGACGTGAAGTATTCAGGCCGTTAAGCTGTCTGGTGTACACTGTCCATGCCTTGCGAGCGTGGAGTGGAGTGGGGTTGGCATGACAACAGATCGATACACCTTCAGCTTGCTCTTTTGACTGATCCCACTTGATTCCCACAGTTGACATCTCATTTTTTTTCCAAAAGCAGAGCTGTCCAGTTGCTGAATTTATTATCAGTGTTGACTATACTATACACAAGAGGCCTTGCCCTGCCCAATATCTTTTCAAAACTCAAGTGAAAGAAAAGTTCAATAATGTTCAATGCAGTTCCCAGGAAGACAAGCCAGAGTGACTAAGCAACACCAATTTTAGTAATGTCTAATGCAGACCACGACATTCAATGAAGTGGTGATTACACAGTAGCATTGAGTGATGCATTTGTTGAGGAGCAATACTGATTACCTACTTCAAAGGATCTATGTACAGCGTTGGCAGGAGCCAAAGGTTTCACCAGACTACATCTGTCGCATGCATATGCTCAGCCGAATGTGGATAGAAAATGTCAACACAATCTGACAATCTACAAGCATAACCCCATTAAACATATACAAAGCCACCTTCTGGTGTGAATTTGTTACTGAAGATCTTTCAAACTGTCGCGGACAAGTTACTTGGACGGATGCTGGAAAAATCGAATGTAGACAAAAATGCTGGAGAAACTCAGCGGGTGAGGCAGAATCTATGGAGCGAAGGAAATAGGCAACGTTTCTGGCCAAAACCCTTCTTCAGACTAATGTTCTTCGGAGGGAGGAGGAGAACTTCTTCAAAGTAGGCATACCTTGAGGAGATTTCGCAGTGGAGTAAACAAAATGTTTAAGAAGGAACTGCAGATGCTGGAAAATCGAAGTTAGACAAAAGTGCTGGAGAAATTCAGCGGGTGCAGCAGCATCTATGGAGCGAAGGAAATAGGCAACGTTTCGGGTCGAAACCCTTCTAAAGGGTCTCGACCCGATACGTTGCCTATTTCCTTCACTCCATTGTTGCTGCCTCACCTGCTGAGTTTCTCCAGCATCTTTGTCTACCTTGGACAAGTTACATCAAGGTAGAGATCATTGATCATTGTAAGTGCAATCACGATGAGATACTAATAACAACAAGTACCTAAGAAGAAAATCTTTGAATGTTATAAGTGTTCAACTATGTGTGCGGGGGTGTTGAATGTAACCAACTTGAGTCCAACAGGCAATTTATCAAATCAAGTAGTTCTTAGAATCGAAACCAAAAGCTGTTCACTTGGATTCATCCACAGACTCTGACTTTGGTCTTGTTTTTTTGTTGGTCTTCTATTGCTTTTCCTCTGTAGATAATCTCTTCCCATTATAAGTTTGTAAGATGTTCAAGAAAGAACTGCGGATGCTGGTAAATCAAAGGTAGACACAGCGGGTGAGGCAGCATCTATGGAGAGAAGGAATTGGCGACGTTTCGGGTTGAGATTGTAAGAGGTGTGTTTGCTACTTCTGAGCCGGCCAATGAGAATTGTATGGAGAGACAGGAAGAGACAGCGAGTTGCTGCAACAGTTGTGATCACTTCATTCAGATCTTTATAAACTACAAAGGTGTTGAACATAGACAATGTTCGAATGGTGCCAAAATATAGAGAGTGCCTGCATCTTGTCTGGAATAAAAGGCAGGTGGTGTGGTGGCACAGCAGTAGAGTTGCTGCCTTAAAGACACAGGCTCGATCCTGACTACAGGAGCTGCCCGTACTGAGTTTGAACGTTCTCCCCATGACCTGCGGGGGGTTCTTCCGGGATCTCCGGTTTCCTCCAGCACTCCAAAGACGTACAGGTTTGTAGGTTAATTGGTTTGGTATACTTGTAAATTGTCCCTAGTGTGTGTAGGATAGTGTAAGTGTGTGGGGATCGCTGGTCGGTGCGGATTTCAGATAGATTCTTGATTGGGTGCAGGTCTCAGAGGTTATACAGAGAATGGGGTTAGGAGGGAGAGATAGATCAGCAATGATTGAATGACGGAGTAGACTTGATGGGCCGAATGGCCTAATTCTACTCCTATTCCTTATGACTCGACGGGCCGAATGGCATGTTTCCACGCTGTATCTCTAAGCTAAACTAAAATGCCTAAAGATGTTATAACTTGGTTGCCGTGGGCCAGTTGGGCCTTTGACTCTGTGACTATAACGTAGCTTAGTGAACCACCAATGCATCTTGAATGTAGGCTTGGAAATTGCCCAAATACGCCTGCATTTAAAAAAACAAAAACCTGAAAACGCTCAGCGGGTTCGGGAGGAGAAACGGTAGATGTTTCAGGTGAGGAACTCCCTGCCCTGCTGACAGATTACAGCAATTTATGTTTCTATATCTGATTTCCAGCACCTGCAAACTTGTTTTTCATGCCTGTATTTCATCTTGTTTTTTGAAAACTAATGCAGCCTGATTTGTATTGCTCACGGATTCCATCAAAGTATTAAACAGATGCTTTGCTCCTGTTTGCGTACCTGTTAATTGCACATAAATATACTTTCCCATCTTTGATTCAGTTGAGGGCAGTTACGGTAAATCTCAGTGCAAGAGAATTCCCGGTAGGTTTTCAGTCAAACGGCTTTGGACTGAAGCTTAGTTTGTGCATAGATGACCAACACAAAGCTGGTTGCTTTGTAATTACCTTTACAGCAACTCACAGGGTGAGGATTCTCTCCCATTTAATGAGGTCTTTTAGCTTTTGTCTTCCTTCAAGTAATGGGGGGAGATGGAAAATATAATTCCCTCTTTCATCAGGTGTCAAGCACAGTATAAATTGGAGAATGAGAGTGCTACAGAGAGGAGATTTGTTTCCAGTATCATTGATCCATTGTTTACTGCGATGTGTTTTTGCCGTATATCCTCTTGTTAAAGGTAACCTTGCACTTGTACCAAGGGCCGGCATATTTTCTTCACTTTAAAGTTCTTCCTTCACCTAGCTGCGAAACACCTAGCTGCATTCACAGAGCAGAATCATCATAGCATGATACTAAGTCATACAGAATGGAAACAGGCCCTTTGGTCCCATCTGCCCATGTTTGGCCTCATCTGCCTCCAACTTTTTCTATCTATGAACCTGTCGAAGTGTCTTTTAAATGTTATTATACCTGCCACAACTACTTTCTCTGGAAACTCATGCCATATCCAGTTCTTGATTCCCCTTTTCTGAGAGAGAAAAAAGACTCTGCACTCATGATGTTCGTTCCTCCAATGATTTTGTACCCCTCTGTCAGATCATTCCTCAGCTTCTTGTGCTCCATCCAAGGAATTAAATCCCAGACTGAACAACCTCTTCCTTCATCTCAGGCCCTCAAGCCCCGGTGACAATCTCATAAATATTGAGTCCCAGTCCGGAATTGCCATTTTCAAATTCCACCCCCATTCTCTCCTTCTCTGTAACCTTCTCCGATAACCTCTTCCATTTCCGACCTCTTGCACAAAGTCCATTTTAATCTATTATTGACAGAGGTGACCAAAGCTCGGACATTAACCGAGGTTTAAATAAATAAATGGAAGGTGACTGTCCTTTAAATATTAATTTGCACTGTGTGGATGTTGTTGGCAAGCCCTGTATTTATTGCCCATCTTTCACTGGGTTTGAGAAGTTGGTGGCAAGCTGCCTACTTGAACCATCTGGTGAGAATATTCCCAGAGATTAACATCCCACAGGAACAAAGAGCTGTAGCAGGACAATTCCCAATCTTAGGGTGTTGATAATTGAAGCTGCAAATGAAGCTATCAGCCTGCTGCATTCATACGTGGCTCTTAAGTTTTGTCCAATATGCTACTTTGGACTTTAGAGATACATTGCGGAAACAGGCCCTTCGGCCCACCGAGACCACGCTGACCAGTGATGACCTCGTGTTCTTGCTCTATCCCACACACTAGGGACAATTTTACCCAAGCCAATTAACCTCCAAACCTGTACATCTTTGGAGTTTGGGAGGAAACTGGAGCACCCAGTGAAAAGCCACGCGTTCACGGGGAGAACGCACAAACTCCGTACAGACAGCGCCCGTAGTCAGGATCGAACCCGGCTCTCTGGCGCTGTCAGGCAGCAACTCTACCGCTGCATCACCGTGCCTTTCTGTGAAATGCGTTTGGATGTTTTGCTGAACAAGTTGACAGATTTTTGGATTCTCATCGTGTTGGTTTCAAATCATTTCCATATCAAGCATGTTGAATAATTAAATTATACAATGTGCCCCAATTTTGTTTCTGCGTGCATGTGAATGCAAAATATCAGCTAACGCAGCTGGCAATGCTCATCTATATGCAGCAGAGATTGTGGACACTGTGCGACTTCCTTTCATTGTGGAAACTAATGGTCTTGCAAGGACAATGAGCAAGAGAAATGAAGGCAAAACTGCAACAAGCTCCTTCCTTTTGGATCGACCCATGTTTTGGCAAGTTAAGTCAAGTTGAGTTTATTGCATGTGCGGTACAGTTACAATGTAAATCTAGCTTGCAGCAAAGTCATAGGCACGTAGATGAATAACGCACAAACATAAATCTAAAAACATATACACAAATTGTGCAAGTCAGTAATGTTTAAGAAACAGTTAGACAGGTACATGGATAGGACAGGTTTAGAGGGATATGGACCAAGCGTGGGCAGGTAGGACCAGTGTAGATGGGACATGTTGGTCAATGTGGGCAAATTGGGCCAAAGGGCCTGTTTCCACACTATATCACTCTATGACCATCACAGTGAAGAGAACGAGACTGCAACATACAATTAGAGTTCAGGGTTTCAACATGGGCGGGGAGTGCTTTAGGGTACTGTAGAGTCATGGTTGTGTCACTAATGCCCAGAGTCCTGGGGTGTCCAGAGATCCAGATGTACCCAGAATGACCCAGAATAAAAATGACCCAGAATCTTAACATGAACCCATTGAATCAATGAAAGTAAATAGATCTGGATAATAAGCTGTTTTTTAGAAATGGTGTTTGTGAAAAGAGTTTGTAATCTCCTCAGGGAAGAAAATCTTCAAATGTTCTTGTAATGATTTTTGACTCGGCAATGTGGTTGACTTGTCTTGTAACGGGATCATTTACTAAAATGTGTCACCTTTGCCTTGAAGTGTACTATGGTGCAGCACTGTGTGTGTGCTATACTGTGCTATGTAGTGCCTTTCAGATTAGTTTAGAGATACAGCACGGAAACAGGCCCTTCGGCCCACTGAGTCCGCACCGACCAGCGATCCCCGCACATTAACACTAGCAAAGGACAATTTACATTTATACCAAGCCAATTAACCTACAAACCTGTACGTCTTTAGAGTGTGGGAGGAAACCAAAGATCTCTGAGAAAACCCACGTGGTCACGGGGAGAACGTATAAACTCCTTACAGACAGCACCCATAGTCGGGATCGAACCCGGGTCTCTGGCACTGTAATCGCTGTAAGGCTGCAGCTCTACCACTGTGCCACCATGCTGCCCCTAAAGAGGAATGGTTAAAGCACATTCATAACTGCGGAATGCAAACCATCTCAGGGCATTATTTTGAAGAAATGCAGGTGCCCCAGCTAATATGAATCCTACAGTTAATATCACTAAATATGGATCTGTTCACCATTGCTTTATAGCAGGCAAGCAAATGTTTGATTGTGTCATCTACTGATGGTAAACTAATGAGGCACACTGTGGAACCTGACGCATAAATGCACATACTGCATTCAGCGCGCTTGATGAGGTATTAAAGGTGGCAAAATGGCCACGGTGACATTGCACGTTGGACTAATAAATAGCTAAGAAATATCATGAATTGTTTATGAAGTACAGGAAAGTTATGACTTCTCAAGTCTACAAGGGGAATATATCAGGCACTGATATGCGAATTGCCATTAATCCACAGGCCACAAAGCAAACCTGACCTTTAGTCTCACTCACTAAGACAATCCGACCACTGGTGTCAACCTTTCTAACCTTACTCTGTCAATCCTCTTCTTGGATTGGCGCACTGGTAATAGAATTCAGTTGCGTTTGATGGCTTCAGGTCATCAAAGCCTCTGACATGTTTTTGACATTTAATAATTGGATTCCTTTATGACTCTTTTTAAGAGAGCTTCTGGCAAAAGCAATTTGATTTCCATCAATTTTATTCGTAGTTTAAATAAAAGCAGAAGCTCTTTATCTAAAAGCATTCTGTCACCGTTTATTATATTGGTTGTGTCACTCTGGCCTTACAAAAGTGAGTGATAATGAATGGTTTCCTCTGTTCTCTGTGGTTTGGAAGGAGTACTACCACATTTGGGTTAAAGGGGAAGAGGACACAGATCAGCTGGAAGGCTGCTCTCGGAGTGATGGATCATTTTATCTCGAGTTCTGTCCAAGGTGACGAGCTCGCCACTGAATTTTCAATTGATGATAATGGCTGGAAGAAAATGTGCACAAATTGGAAGAAATAATGCCACAGCCGAGCATTTCTGATGCCGAGGCAATGGAGTGTCTGAGGACACCCAAACGCGAGATTATCCTTTCATTTCACCGAGGCACTTGTGTTGGATTTAGCATTCATTTGCTTCGAAGCTGGGCTCCAGGTGACTCTAAACTCCAGACAAATGTTTTACAAATTACCAAGTAGTGTAATTTGTGACCATTCCAGTCTACGAAACAATTGAGGGAGGAATTGAAATGCACACGGTGTTGCTGAACAGGCCAGATGGTGTCTGTGGTGAGGAAATGTTTTGGGTCAGTGATATTTTACAGTGGAGCCGGCCTCACATCTTCCACCTGTTGTAGGCCCCAGCTGATATTCATTTCCTTTGGCTTGGTAAGCACTTACTCAAATTATCAATTACACGTAAAGTCTTCGGTATTGAATGAAGAGAAATATGGTGCCGAACATGATATTGGTGCAGGAGTAGGCCATTTGGCCGTTCGAGCCAGCACCGCCATTCAATGTGATCATGGCTGATCATCCCCAATCAGTACCCCGTTCCTGCCTTCTCCCATTATCCCCTGACTCCACTATTTTTAAGAGCCCTATCTAGCTCTCTCTTGAAAGCATCCAGAGAACCTGCCTCCACCACCCTCTGAGGCAGAGAATTCCACACTCGCCACTCTCTGTGAGAAAATGTGTTTCCTCGTCTCCATTCTAAATGGCTTACTCCTTATTCTTAAACTGTGGCCCCTGGTCTGGACTCCCCCAACATCGGGAACCTGTTTCCTGCCTCTAGCGTGTCCAAGCCCTTAACAATCTTATATGTTTCAATGAATGAGATGTGTGTGAAGATAAAGGTGAACACTTGAATACATGACAGTAAATTGAAACATAATCCAAGTGTGATTTAACACTCGTTAGTAGCACAGATGCTCATTGATATCACTATTAAAGCGTCCTTACATTGAGCATTTCCTTTTCATCGTTTGATTGTGATGTGTAAATTGAAAGAATAGTTTTGCTTTAATTAAATTTCAGAAGGCCATTCCATTTCAAAATCAGTCAATCGCTAGGCTTGGGTTTCTCATTTTTATTTGTAGATTAGGTGGGATAGGGGAATATCTGAGATTGTATCTGGATTGGCGGGGCTTGTGCAGGAGTGTTTCTGAAAAATCCCAATGAGAGTTCAGTTTATTGTCAAGTGTACTGAGGTACAGTGAAAAGCTTTTGTTGCGTGCTAACCCGTCAGTGGAAAGACTGGACACTTACAGACAGACAGACAGACACACACACACACACACACGAGGGACGCACACAGACACAGACAGAAACAGGCAGACACAGACACAGACAGGCGCACACACAGACAATTGCAAATCGAATTGGCAGTAAGGAAGGCAAACGCAATGTGAACATTGATTTCAAGAGGACACGAATATAATGTTGAGGCTCGAGAAGGCACCGGTCTGGCCGCATTTGGAGTATTATGAGCAATTTTGGGCATCATATCCGAGGAATGATGCGCTGGCCCTGGAGAGGTGTCCAGAGGAGGTTTACCCAGGAATGAGTGGGTTAACATTTGATGAGCGTTTGTCAGCACTGGGCCTGTACTCGCTGAAGTTTAGAAGGATGAGGGGGAACCTCATTGAAACTGTGAAAGGCTTGGATCGAGTGCATGAGGAGAGGGTGTTTCCACTGGTGGGAGAGTCTATGACTGCAGGTCATAGCCTCAGAATTATAAAGCATTCCTTTAGGAGGTCGATGAAGAGGAATTTCTTTAGGCTGAATCTGTGGAATTCCTTGCCACAGAAGGCTGCCGTGGCTGTCAGTGGATATTTTTAAGGCAGAGATGGATGGATAGATTATTGATTAGTATGGGTTTCGGGTTATGGGGAGAAGGCAGCAGAATGAGGTTGGGAGGGAGAGATAGATCAGCCATGATTGAATGGCGGAACAGACTTGATGGGCCGAATGGCCTAATTCTGCTCCTATCACTTATGACCTTATGAACGATGACCTCAAAGCTGTTTTCTTTCTTACCATCCCCTCCATTTAGGTGGTAGTTAACATCCTAGACCTAGCATCCAGAACTATGGACTTTTGAGATCTCATCACAGCAGCTGGTGGAATTGAAAACCTTTAATTAAAGAAATCTGGAATCAAAAGCTGGTGTCAGTAATGGTAGCCATAAAAGTAAATGAATGATATATAAACCCATCTGGTGAAGTGATATCCTCCAGGGAGGGGAATCTGCTGTCTTTACCCAGCCTCTCCTGCCTCTGACTTCAGACAAGAGACTGAAGGGACCTTGCTGTGTGCCTCATGTTTAAGCAGAGTCAACCTCTAAATAACGCAAAGTCATTCTCAGGCTGTGGCTTACTAAGCCCACGTTTTATCACTAAATATGCTCATGCTCGGGACTTTATACACACTATCACCTCTTATAAATAAAGCAAATGTTTTAATGGTTTCTACACACTAGAGGCAGGAAACGTGTCCAGAACCACGGGCCACAGTTTAAGAATAAAGAGTAAGCCATTTAGAACGGAGACGAGGAAACACTTTTTCTCACAGAGAGTGGTGAGTCTGTGGAATTCTCTGCCTCATGGGGGCCGGTTCTCTGGATGCTTTCAAGAGAGAGCTAGATAGGGCTCTTAAAAATAGCGGAGTCAGGGGATATGGGGAGAAGGCAGGAACGGGGTACTGATTGGGGATGATCAGCCATGATCACATTGAATGGCGGTGCTGACTCGAAGGGCCGAATGGCCTACTCCTGCACCTTTTGTCTATTGTCTAAACCACTTTCGTAACTGTTTTCTTTCTTACCATTCCATACTTGGTCACGGGGAGAACGGAGCTGATGCACTACAATGCCGAGAACGATATTATGCGCTCTGTGTCTTCCCCTTTGTTGTATCTAATGTTCTCACTGTATACTGTGACCCACTGTATCTAATGACCCACACCACCCTGGCCACGCACTCATTTCATCCCTGCTATCAGGAAGAAGGTTCAGGAGCCTGGAAACTATAACGTCCAGGTTCACAAACAGCTTCTTCCCTACAGCCATTCGGCTATTAAACATCTAATTTGTTTACTGGAGCTCGGTACATGTGACAATAATAAACCTAAGCAGGTAGCTTAGACCGAGCTTCAGCGCAGAAACTGACCCTTCAGCCCACCGCGCCGACGGCGATCCCCGCACATTAACACTGTCCTACACACACAAGGGACAATTTACAATTATACCTAGCCAATTAAACTACAAAACCTGAATGTCTTTGGAGTGTGGGAGGAAACCGAAGATCCCGGAGAAAGCCCACGTGGGTCACGGGGAGAACGTACAAACTCCGTACAGACAGCACCCGTAGTCAGAATCAAACCCGGGTCTCTGGCGCTGTAAGGCAGTAACTCTACTGCTGACCCACCGTACCACCCACTTGATATAACTTTTCAGTTAACCAGATGATTCATAACAGAATAATTAATTTTCCTGTGTACACCATTAATTTAAAGTTCAAAACCCAGGCCCTGGTGACTTTCAAGAGAGTGTTGGAAACTAAAGCAGGTGAGCTTCAAGGGACTGGTCCTACTGAGGCCCGGGTGAATGAGCGGGAGCACAGGTACGACAGCCCTGATGTGTTAAAGGGTGCGCAAGAATCAACAGCTGTTGAGCCAGATGATGGCTGCTGGGATTTCTGAGTAGGCAGATGGCGTTTTATCGGAGTTTAACTGGTGTTGGATGATACGAAGAACTTTTCCCCTGAAGAATGAAAATACTTGTGATTTTTCCATCACAGCAGTTTAAGCATTTTGCACGTGTGTTACAAGTAAAATTGTTGCCAAGGTTAGAGAGAGTTACATCCAATTTGGGAGCACAGAAATTTAAAGATCAGTCATGAGGCAGAATCCATCGTATTCTCATGAGATGAAGGGTTTATCTCTCGGCTGGGTTTAAGAGTCTTAAGTGAAATGAGTTTGACCAGTCAACAGTGTTCAACCGACGTAATGTCAACAGCTGAAATCTGACTGTAATTTGGCAATAATTGGAATTAAATTGATAGACTCAATCAGAAATGGAGGTGTCACGCTGATTTAATATTAAGCATTCTTATGAGATTTAAGGTTATGATTTCTTCTTAGCAAAGCGGAGTTGGAGCATCATTTCACATTCAGTTTGCGGTACTTTACCTGACCTTGCAAGGCTTTACTGCGATAAAGATTGTGAATAGAGAGAGCTATAAAAAGGAAACAGGCCTGCAGTTCCCCTGGAAATGGGCAGAAGAATTTGGCTCCCTGGACACGAGTCTGAATTTAACAGTGTGAAAACTTCAACTCTCCAGAGTTTGAGTAGGAAGGAACTGCAGATTCTGGTTTATACCAGAGATAGACACAAAGTGTTGGAGTAACTCAGCAGGGCCAGGCGGCATATCTGGAGAAAATGAATGAGTGATGTTTTGGGCCGGAACCTGTGAAATGGGGGCAGATTATTATCTCAATGAGGTTAGGTTAGGTAAGGGGGAGGTGCAGCGAGACCTGGGCGTCCTTGTACACCGGTCACTGAAAGTTGGCTCACAGGTACAGCAGGCAGTGCAGAAAGCTAATGGAAGGTTGGCCTTCATAACAAGAGGATTTCAGTATAGGAGTAAAGAGGTTCTTCTGCAGTTGTATAGGGCTCTGGTGAGACCACATCTGGAGTATTTTGTACAGCTTTGGTCTCCTAATTTGAGGAAGGACATCCTTGTGATTGAGGCAGTGCAGCGTAGGTTCACGAGATTGATCCCTGGGATGGCGGGACTGTCATATGAGGAAAGAATGAAAAGACTAGGCTTGTATTCACTGGAGTTTAGAAGGATGAGGGGGGATCTTATAGAAACATATAAAATTATAAATGGACTGGACAAGCTGGATGCAGGAAATATGTTCCCAATGTTCGGCGAGTCCAGAACCAGGGGCCACAGTCTTAGAATAAAGGGGAGGTCATTTAAGACTGAGGTGAGAAAAAACTTTTTCACACAGAGAGTTGTGAATTTATGGAATTCCCTGCCACAGAGGGCAGTGGAGGCCAAATCACTGGATGGATTTAAGAGATAGTTAGATAGAGCTCTAGGGGCTAGTTACGGGTTATTGATAGCGGACGATCAGCCATGATCACAATGAATGGCGGTGCTGGCTCGAAGGGCCGAATGGCCTCCTCCTGCACCTATTTTCTATGTTTCTAATCTGTGGAATTCTCTGCCACAGAAGGCACTGGAGGCCAATTCACTGGATGTATATAAGAGAGAGTTAGATACAGCTCTTGGGGCTAATGGAACCAAGGGATGTGGGGAGAAAGCCATGATCATATTGAATGGCGGTGCTGGCTCCTGCACCTAATTTCTATGTTTCTGTGTTGAATTCCTCTTCAGACTGGAAGTGGAGGGGGGGAGGGAACTGGAGGTATGAAAGACAGTTTCCGCGCCCCCCACCCCCCCCCCCCCCCCCCCACCCCCATCCACTTTCAGTAGAAGAAAGTACAGAGAGAATGACCGTCTATCTCTGATCAGGATAGAAACTAAGGTGGATTTCATAATTAGAATATTTACGTAAAGAATCTAAATTGACTTTTTTATTTTCATATTTCCCCAGAAAGGATTAAAATCTCTAATGTAATTTTCAATTGATGCCACTAAAGTGACCAAGCCAGTCTATGCATTGTAAGCAGTGTGATGATTATTAGGTTGCCTCTTTGTGTTGTGTATGGAATGAATGTTGGCCAGAGGAAGAGCTTCCCTGCTCTTCGTCAAAGTCATGTGGGATCCTGCCGCCTCCCTGGCAAATAGAGGCGGGATCCTGGTTTACCTTCTCATCCCAAACACACCGCAAAGAAATGCTCAAGTCCGAGAATGGGCTGAATTCTCAACCTTCTGTCTTGGTGGGAAGAGGCAAACACCACAAACAACCAACATAAATAGCATGATGAGGAATGGGAGTGATAAATTGGATTAGCCAGGATAATGTGACCCCCCTTCATGGTTGTCCAGCTTGCTCGAACTACCGGGCTGCACAGTTGAATTAAATCTTCCATGTCCGCAGTTCCCAAAGTAGTTACTCATATACCTCATAAATGAGAAACTTCTGTATTTAGTAGTTTTTGTCTGACATTCCCAGAGCTAATTTCAGCTGTACACCGTGGCTTCTGAACCACAGAATCCTAGCCATCCTGTAATGGCACAACTGCAGTGCCATTGAGTCTGACGAAGGGTCTCGACCCAAAACGTTGCCGATCCATGTTTTCCAGAGATGCTGCCTGAGCTGCCGAGTTACTCCACTACTTTAATAGAGGTGGCCCAATCTGGGTTGGGATTAGATGGTTCACCGCAATCGTCACCCATTCTTAGCTCCCGGATCGGGTCACTACTAGGGTCAAATATCCAGTCGCTTCAGAGACCACTGTGAATACCAGAACACTGTATGCAACACACTTTCCCTAAGAAGTGAACTTATGCCCCTGTCCCACTTAGGAAACCTGAACAGAAACCTCTGGAGACTTTGCGCCCCACCCAAGGTTTCCGTGTGGTTCCCGTAGGTTTTTGTCAGTCTCCCTAATGGTCGAAAGTGGTTTCCGTTTTAAAAATCGGTAATTTTTTAGTCGAAGCCGATTGCGATGCTAGTTGAAGGTGGTTGCCGGAGGACAAAAACCTCCGGGAACCGCACGGAAACCTTGGGAGGGGCGCAAAGTCTCCAGAGGTTTCCGTTCAGGTTTCCTAAGTGGGACAGGGGCATTAGTAATCATCTCCTCTCCTCACAAACACTCTAGCATCTGTTATTCTCAGCAGTGTCCCATCCAAGGCCTGTTGAGATTGTAAGATCAGCCAGAATCAGGTTTTTCCAGCCCATTTCTAACTACTTGACTCTCAATCCTTTTTCTCGCATTGTGATCTGATAATGGAAGATCATTCCATCAAAGTTGAATTGATTGCTCCTTTCATCCTCATTTTATTCATTCTAGTAATTCATTCTCGGGGAGAGACTGGAGTCAATCCAGATCAATCAGCTAATATCTCCACTGATCTCGGTCCCTTCCCCGACAGCAGTGTTGGATGGCTGGAACCATTTGTCTTTTTTTCTGAGAATTTGTTCCAACATCGGATCGGAGAGTAAAAGAGACAAAGATCTTTTTTGGTCGTGCCTGATGTGATAGTTCTGAAATGTGTCCTTTTCCTTCCCCTGACCGTGTTAACACTCTGTTTGAAAAAGAACAGATGCTGGTAAATCAAAGGTAGACACAAAATGCTGGAGCAACTCAGCGGGTGAGGCAGCATCTACGGAGAGAAGGAATGGGTGACGTTTTGGGTCGAGACCCTTCTTCAGACTGATGCCAGGAGGGGGGGGGGATAAGGAAAGAATGTAGGCGGAGACATTCCTTCTCTCCGTAGATGCTGCCTCACCCGCTGAGTTACTCCAGCATTTAGTGTCTACCTATGTTAACACTCTCTCTGATTCCGAGTTTCATGTTCAATTTGTGGCGTTGGGGTGAAGCTGGGTTAGACAATGACCACACTGACACCTGCAGTAGTTTGAGTTTAGTTTATTGTCACGGGAACTGAGGTAGAGTGAAAAGCTTTAGTTGCGTGCTAACCAGTCAGCGGAAAGACAATACATGGTTACAATCGAGCCACTCACAGTGTGTAGCTGCATGATAAAGGGAATAACATGCATAACATTTAGTTATACCAGATAAAGCAAGTAAAGTCCGATCAAAGATAGTCCGAGGGTCTCCAATGAGGTAGATAATAGTTCAGGACTACTTGGAATGTGGAGAGAATGTTTCCACTAGTGGGAGAGTCTAGGACCAGAGGTCATAGCCTCAGAATTAGAGGACATTCTTTGAGGAAGGAGATGAGACATTTCTTTAGTCAGAGGGTTGTGAATATGTGGAAATATTTGCCACAGAAGGCTGTGGAGGCCAAGTCAGTCGATATTTTTAAGGCAGATATGGGTAGATTTTGATTCGTACAGGTTTCAGAGGTTATGGAGAGAAGGCAGGAGAATGGGGTTAGGAGGGAAGATAGAACAGTCATGATTAAAAGGCAGAGTAGACTCGATGGGCCGAATGGCCTAATTCTATTCCTTTCACAGGACTTATAAAGACAGCGCTCTAGTTGTTGGTAGGATGGTTCAGCTGTCTCATAACAATGGGGTGAATTCACTGGACATGGTTTATTTATAGTGACAAGATGGCCATGGTCTTCATGGGGATGCTGTCCCTCGTCATCAGGGTGCATGTGAGGTGACACTGGCAATCTGTCTTGTCACGGCAACTCAGTCCTGGTCTTGAAGGAGGAGGCGCAGTGATCTCAGGCATCTCTCTCCAGTTCTCACTTGCCTCGAGAGGTGGCACTGGTGGTCTTAGGCCTGTCCTGGCAGCTCAGCTTTGGTCTTGAAGATGTGGTGCTGGTGCTTAGGCCTTATCCTGGCAGCTCAGTCTGTGCCTCTGTGTGCGTGTGTGTGTGGGCACAGGCCTTGCTGTCTTTGGGCAGGCGAGAGACACTGGCATCTCAGGCTCGCCCCCACACTCAGTTGTGGCCTCAGAGGAGAGTAAAGCGTTTCCCGGCAGTTCGGTTTTGACCTCAGTGGCACCGGTGGCTCAGTCTTCCTTCGAACATGCAACGGGGGAACCCAACTAGAAGGGAGATGCCCCACAATTGCTTCCTGTCTCTCCTGCATCTCCTCTCTGGCTGGAACACCTGGGTTTATGAGGAGGAGGTTGATGAGGTTCAGGTGGGCCTGTCCAACAGCAGCTAATTGGAAACAGCTGCTGGTTATCTAGCTGCGGCCTCTGCTCAGTAGTGCTGAGGTTTGGCTTATCTTTGATCATTGGCTGGTGACAGCGATCACAGCAGCAACCAAGGCAGGGAGCGCTGGCACACGTTCTTCATTCCTCCGTCTTCTCCAGTTCAGCCACAGCTAGGTTGGTCACCCGATGACCTGACTGTGGAAGGAACGTTGTTGTCTGAGTGAACTTTGTTTGAACCGTGAATGTTAGCAAAGCGTTAGCCAGATGGGCTAAATTACCTGTGGTGGTGGGTGTATGGAACGAGGGGCCAGAGGAGGTAGTTGACTATCGAATCAATTAGACTGGTACGAGGATAGGTCAGGTTCAGAGGGGTATGGGCCAAACGCAGGCAGGTGGGGACTAGTGTAGCTGGGACATGTTGGCCGGTGTGGGCAAGTTGGGCCGAAGGGCCTGTTTCCACGCTCAATGACTGTTTGCCTAAAAGTCCAGTGTTAGCTATCGGACTTTTGTGTTCTATCAATATTAATGTTGTTTTTCAATGTTCTTTTCCTCAGGCAACAGATAATGACATTGGAAGCTATGGAGACATCCATTATTTCTTCAGCGACGACTCTGACAGGTAGGACTCAGCCCTGGGTAGTAAGCATTTCTGAATGTTTACCTATATACACTGCAGTTATGAACTATTTGCTGAAAGGTGTGGTGCATGAAGTCTCGTAAATCTTCCTCAAAGCTTCAAAACATCTGCTGAGGAAATGTTGCGTTTGGATTTAATCGACGGGAGTTTGGTATCTCATTCCCTCCTGGCCAAGACGTGGTGAATATTTGTAACATCCGACCCACATGTTGTCGCCAGCCACCCACCTATACGCAACTCCTTTCTCCAGCATTCCACAGATTCTTACTGAGCTTCTGCGAAGACCTGTGGCTCTCAATCTGCCAGAACATTGAGGCATGATTCATAGAATCACAGGGTGCGGAAACAGGCCCTTCGGCCCAACTTACCCATACCGACCGACATGTCCCAGCTACACTTGCCTGCATTTGGCCCACAACCCTCTAAACCCATCCCATCCATGTATCTGCCTAATTGCTTTTTAAACTTTGCGATAGTCCCTCCCTCAGCTACCAAAGAGATTATAACTTTAGAGACATGGAGCTATACAGCATGGAAACTGGTCCATCAACCCAACCATGTTGACATTCAATTGTGGTTATTAACAATTCATTTTTGTTTGCTATATATTATCTATGCGTACTGTGTTTACAAGCCTGTTATGCTGCTGCAAGTAAGAATGTCATTGTTCCGTTGCCGGTATATATGACTTGGGGCTTGTCCCACTTGGGCGTCATTTGTGTGTCACGCAGGTGGCGTGCGAAGATTTTATGAATCCCAAAATTCTGGTGCGCCACTGCCTACGCCACCACGCGCCATGCTCGCGCAATGCACGCCATGCGCACATCACGTGCGCGTCACGACGCGTAGATTATGTCGTGAAAATGACGCCCAATTGGGACAGGCCCTTTATTAAACACTCTTGACACCCCTCACACCCTCCAATCCATATATTTGTCCAAAAGTCTTTTGATTGTCTTAATTTTATCTGCTTCTCCTGCTTCTACTGGTGGCTCATACAGAGTGAAATTGGTGTCGCCGAGGTTCCTATTAAATTTCTCCCCTTTTACCTTGAGCCCACAGCCTCCACCTTTAAAACCCTCCACCCTGCGAAAAAGACTCTGAACGTTCACTGTTCCGTCCAAGGCAGTCGACAAATTAACCTGCAGTTTTACGCGAGTCCTAAAGAGATCATATTGTTGGAAATGTTACCCTGTGGTTGTGCCGTCCATGCCTCTAGATTGCCTGTTAGGGAGAATACAAAAGATCTGGTACATTCTTGGAAGAAGAGCAAGATGTTAGTTGTCCTGGTGTTCTGGCCAACTGCTGCGAGAATTGATCAGTTGTCCCTATGTTGTAGCTCCGTGCAAATGGACTGCCAGGTTTGTTTCTGTACGCAAGAGTGACACCATTTTGAGAAGTAATCCTTTGTTAATCAAAGTGCTTTAAAAGATCCTGAGAAAGTTATAAAGTATTACTATATAAATACATGTACTTCTTCTAATGAATGAAGAGCATTGATTAAATGGTCTTTTGAGGGTGATTTTGTTTTTTCTTTTCATTTATTTTGTGTCCTGTAGAGGGTTTGTTTTTAGTGCGACAGCTTCAACTAAACTTCAATACAAGTGGCATCTGAAATTATTTAAAAACAGACAATATAAAAGCATCCCCAGTTGCTAAAATGCAAAAACAAAATCAATTTAATTTCACTTTGAAATGAGTACTTAAGAAAAAGGCACTTGGGGTTTGATTCTTTGGATATGGAAGGAGGATATTGCAGGGTATAGTGTCTTCAGCTATACCATCCTGCTATCACAGAGCTGTTTTGTTCCCATTTAAACCAGACGCAGCGGCAGGCCGAATAGAGATGCTGTCAGTGTGGAGTTTGCACATTCTCCCTGCGACTCTCTGTGGGTTTTCCCCTGGCGCTCCAGTTTCCTCCCACATCACGAAAACCTGGATTGACGGGTTAATTGACAACGGTGGTTGACCCTAGTGTGATGATAAGTCGAAGGATCTGAGGAGAAGTTGATGGGAAATGTGTGTGGTGTCCCATGGCTATCTCAGCGATGGAACACTATTGACTACATCTTACACTAGCATGGATTTGTTTTTCTAATTACATTTTTCACGAGTCCTGTTTCTTCACAGTCTTTTTCTATTAAATATCTGGTATAATTTACGTCTCTGTGTGTTATCTAAGTTGATGTGCCTGTGATGCTGCTGCAAGAAAGATTGCCATGGACCTCACCATAACTGTGCACATGGCAATGAGCTCACATTGACTTGAGTCATATAGGCGATTAGTGTAACAATGAATGCTGTTGGCTTGGTTCTTGCTTCTTGGTTACTTGGTCCTCCAAAATATTCCAACTGGAATTTAAACTGGAGGTGGTGAAGGGAGGGGTTTAGCCAGAGAGGGTTATTGGGAAGAAAGTGCCACTTTAAATTTAGTTGCATCTGGCTGGGCAACCCTGGTTTGGTGGAGATTATTCCATGCTTTAATAGTGCGTGGGAAGAACGAATTGCTGTACACATCTGTCTTTGTGGCTGGGACCACAAATTGGATCGACTGCCCTCGACTGCTCCTAATTGGTTTGGGGTTGGTGTAGGTCTTGTGATCTACAGGCTCCGTGAGCGGATGAGCCTGTATTTCTATGACTCCAGATACCAGCAGTATCCAATGGGGATGGGTGGGAGTCACACCGATATAGCCTGCTGCCACCATCCAACCGCACATGGGAATGCGTAGGAAAGGAACTGCAGATGCTGCTTTACACCGAAGATGGACCCATAGAAGGAATGGGTGACGTTTCGGATCGAGACCCTTCTTCAGACTGGTGCACACAAGGGTAAACCTTTGACAGCAGCTTCCATTCATGGAACAATCGCCAGGACCTACCCCAGGTGCTGACATTTCCAGAGGAGAAAAATTCAACAGTGCGAGTAGCAAGACCCAAACATTGAGCGACTGTGAACAATCGAGAATTTATTTCCAGTTATAAAGTTGGCGAAGTCTCTACACATGGGCGATTCAATAAAAATATGAGGTCAAAATATCAAATAGAATTAGAAAGGACAGTTCCTTCTTAAATATTGTGCAAACAAATTCTTGTTTTGCAAATTGTAATATGTGTCGTCATTTATACATTTCTCGCATTGTGCAAATGTACTTCCTAGTTTCTTCAGCACTTCAGGTAGACTGGGGTCCGGTAATGTGATAAAGCACGTCAATTACAGTCTAATGTGGAAATAATGAAAAAACAATTTTATTCAAATCCACATTTGCCCAGAACACATTGTGAAACACATAGTTAATTTATTTTACTGTGAGGATATTGCCCACGCATCACATTTCATTAGATTGTTGCCCATATATTTAAATATGTTGTGGTGTAAAGTATTGTCATTGTCATTACTCCACCGCTGTCTTCTAACATTTAGCACAAGATCGGGCAGCATAGTGGCGCAGCGGTAGAATTGCCGCGTTTCAACCCTTACAGCGCCAGAGGCACGGGTTTGATACCGACTACGGGCGCTGTCTGTGCGGAGTTTGTACGGTTCTCCCTGTGACAGCGTGGGTTTACTCCGAGATCTTTGGTTTTGCCCCATGCTTCAAAGGCGTATACGTTAGTAGGTTAATTGGCTTGGTATAAATGTAAATTAGCCCTAGTAGACACATAACGCTGGAACTCAGCGGGACAGGCAACATCTCTGGAGAGAAGGAATGGATGACGTTTCGGGTCGAGACCCTTCTTCAGTAAATGATTGACTTAGTAATTTAGTAAATGAGTCCCAGAGTGTATAAATTAGTGTAAGTGTGCAGGGATCGTTGGTCGGCGCAGACTCGGTGGGCCGAAGGGCCTGTTTCCACTCTGTATCTCTAAACTAAACAAACGAGAAGTGTGTAGGAAGGAACTGCAGATGCTGGTTTCAACCAAAGATAGACGCAAAAAGCTGGAGCAATTGTGTGGGTCTGTCAGCATCTCTGGAGAAAAGGAATAGGAAACGTTCACCTGTGCCTCATCACGGGAGACCCACATGAAGTATCGTGTGGCGAAAGTCAAGGGTCAGCAAGTTCACGTCTCAGTCGAGCTTGATCCAGAGTCCATGGGATTAAGGGGAGAGAGGGGCAATGTTTTCACTCAGAGGACAGTGGTATATGGAACAACCTGCCAGAGGAGGTAGTTGAGGCAGATACTAAAACAGGCATTTGAAAGATATTTGGAAAGGTGTATGGAGAGCAAAGATTGATCGTGATGTGGCCCAGAAGTAGGCGAATGGGAACAGCTTAGAAAGAGCATGTTTGTCGGCATGGAAAATCTGGACCAAAGGGCCTGTTTCTGTGCTGTATGACTCTATATTAGCCAGCCAGCCCTCCATTGGGGTGCCGAGTGCTAAATTATCAGAGATGCCATCGATTTGAGGAGTAAGAGCGAACTCCATGGAATAACATCCTTGTGCTTCATCATGCTTCCTTTTGGGTCATCAATATCCGCCTTGGAGACTGGGCACAGGTCTCTAATTATCGCCTCATCCAAACAAAATGGTATTAACGTTTCCATCAGAAGGCAGAAGTCATTCACACCATCCGTTCTTCCCACCAGGTTGTTTTTATCAGCGCCCCTGTTGATCTGCCTGACATGCTACTTCCATTGTAACAAGCATCCTCTGATGTAACAGTTTAAAGATCAGCATAGCGTTTTAAAGCGAGTGTAAAAGGTGTCTGGCAGCGTGTTTGAGGCAATAATTCAACTCTGCAGAATCTTGATGGTCGTAAACTGCTCGAGCTTTGTTTTTATGGCATCATGTGAGATGCTGGACAGCAATATTTCCCATTAAAGGCTGCCAACCATCTCATTTTCCCTCGTTGATTTCATTGTTAAGTATGGTGTACATTTAAGATAATTCAGATCTCTCGTTGGACTAGCCTCGGGGATTAACGTTGTAAAAAATAGTAAGTATCCAACGGAGATGAGGAATGGTTTACATGGAATGCCAAGGGTTTATTTAATAGCACGGAGCAATTATGAAGGGTCATCACAAACTCATAATTTTTCCTTTTATGCGTTTTGTTTGGTTCAATATTGGTTTGGTGGCAGTTAATATTTCTGGAGAGGAACTCATCCGTTACTTCCTTGACAGGCTTGAGAATGTTCATTGTGTCAGTTCTGTTGTCGAATTTCCCCGTGCGTTTCAATTTGCATAATGCAAATATGTAAATCATATTTTAATGTCATTAATATGGTCTGATCACAAGAAAGATTAATCAGCGGTTAATGATTGGCTGTCTTTCTTGGATTAATGGAAATGCAGTTTGTCTTTGAAATCACTGCAAACTTCCTTGTTGTTAATTAACCCAGAGTATTAATGTTTTAAAACAGGAATCTCAGCCTATTAAGCAGAATGACTCTTCCCTTCAACGTTTCTGCCATAATCCGCTCAATTCCCTTCAAAAAAAAAAAATCATAATCCATAAATTTCCAAACCAGGACCTCGGGATGATTGAGTACCGATGAATTGGTCAACTAATTATTTCAACCCTTAAGCACATACCCATGATAATTAATCATAGTGAATATAACAAATATTTCCAAACTTCTCCGAATGCAGGTAAATGGGATTAGTACATGCGATGTGTCACGGACATGGTGGGCCTGTTTCTGTGTTTTATTGCCCTCCACCACTTCTCGTTCATCTACATTCTGCTGCGTTAGCTTTGCAGATTTTCGGACGGGATTGGGACATCTTTGACCCTGGAATTGATTATTTATCAGCTTGAGTCTTATTTCAGAACTTCAGGCTGACCAGCGACAGCGTACAGGTTTGGAAGTGGTGCTGAAGTTAAAGAGATTATAAACCAAGCCGACTCAGACAAAAACACGAAGTGCTAGGAGTAACTCAGTGGGTCGGGCAACATCTCTGGGGATGATAGACACAAAAAGCTGGAGTCATTCAGTGGGACAAGCAACATCTCTGGAGAGAAGGAATGGGTGATGTTTTCAGTCGAGACCCTTCTTCAGACAGACGGACGTTGCAGTCTAGAGGGTTTGCAGAGAAGTTAATCTGGACTTGCAGCGAACTTCAGTGGGCAGGCAATCGGAGGGCTGTGGTCTCCATTTTATAAGATTGGGAAGGATTGAGGGAAGGTGCGTGTGGGTAAAATAGATCTGAGAGTGACTCCAGCACTCTGACATTCATCTGTTGTGACAGGTACCTTGTTTGCGGAGTGGAAACCTGCCTGTGAAATAACCGGTTGGCTAGGATTGATGTGAAGAAGTTGCTCCTCTTTGCATGCGAGATTCCAAACTAAAGTCCTCAATGTAAGATGGTGCATTGTTTCACCCAGAATGTAGTTAGACTATGAAAGTTGACACCCTCAAAAGTAGTTAACGCAAAAATCATGTGTTTATTTCAACTGAAGCTGGATAAATACATGCAGGGAAAAGAGCAGAAGGAAATGTTGACAGGTTAATGAAGAGAGGCGGGAGAAACACCTGGTGGGTGATCTATCACCTACCATCACCCATCCACGTCCTCCAGACATGCTGCCGGAGTGACTCCAGAACTTTGTGTCCTTCCATTTGCTTCGCTCCTGGTCACTACCCGGTCTGGTTCGGGGCTGCAGCATGGAAACAGGCCCTTTGGCCCATCGACTCCACACCAACCATCCATCACCTATTTGCACTAGTTGTATCTTCGCCCACTTTTAAATCCATTCCACACACTACGGGCAGCACAGTGAAGCAGCAGTAGAGTTCCTGCCTTGCAGCACCCAGAGTCAATCCTGACCACGGGTGTAGACAAAAGTGCTGGAGAAACTCAGCGGGTGCTGCAGCATCTATGGAGCGAAGGAAATAGGCAACGTTTCAGGCCGAAACCCTTCTTCAGACTACGGGTGCCGTCTGTACGGAGTTTGTATGTTCTCCCCGTGACAGCATGGGTTTTCTCTGGGTGATCCGGTTTCCTCCCACATTCCAGAGACGAACAGGTTTGCAGGTTATTTGGCTTCAGTTAAAAAAAATTGTATATTGTCCCTTGTGTACTATAATGGTAGAAAAGGGGTGATTGTTGGTCGGTGCTGATTCAGTCGGCTGAAGGGCCTGTTTTCACACTTTATCTCTAAAGTCCAAAGTGAAGTACACATTAGGGGGCAATTATACAAGGGCCAGTTAACCTACGACCCCACACAGCCTTGGGAATGGGAGGAAACCAGAGCACCCAGAGAATGCCCACACAGTTCTATGGAGAATGTGCAGACTCCACTCAGACAGCTCCCAAGGTCAGGATTGAACCCGGATCTCTGCTACTGTAAGGCAGACATTGTTTACATCTGCAAATTCATTTTTATTTTTCAAGGAGATTTTCTTTCCGCCAATATGATGGGTTCTGTTGGTATTTGGCAGAGTAAGTTTAAGAAATAGGAGCAGCAGGAGTTCTATCTGCCCTTAATCCTACTGTTCCACCATTCAATTATTAACTGATCATCTACTTTAGTTCCACCCTCCCCCCCCCTCCCCACCCATTTTCAAGCTATCACTACTCTCGGATGAATAACTTCAGCCACCGTGCATTTCAAAATAGGACATACCTGTGGAACCCTGTGCATAGTTCCCCTGTCAAGTAATGTTAAAATTGTACAAGGCATTGGTAAGACCAATTCTGGAGTATGGTGTACAATTTTGGTCCCTAGGAAGGATGTCAACAAAATAGAGAGAGTACAGAGGAGATTACTAGAATGTTGCCAGGGTTCCAGCAACTATGTTACAGAGAAAGGTTTGAACAAGTTAGGTCTTTATTCTTTGAAGCGCAGAAGGTTAAGGGGGGACTTGATTAGGTCACAGAGTTGACGTGGATACGTTTTTCCCATTAAGGGTAGGGAAGATTCAAACAAGAGGGCATGGAATTAAGGGACAGAAGTTTCGGGGTAACGTCTTCTTGACTCAGAGGGTGGTGGCAGCTTCCAGCAGAAGTGGTGGAGGCAGTGGCACAAATGATCGGCACGGACAGGCCGAGAGGGCCTGTTTCCGTGCTGTAATTGTTATATGGTTTATATGGTTATTTACTAACCATTGAGAGAGTGAATTGCAAAGGTCAGCAAGCTTCTGAGGGGAAGATCAAGAGCGTCGTATTGTCATATGTTTGTCACAAAAAGGAACAATGAAATTCTTCCTTGCAGCAGAACCACATGAAGGTGAACTTAGTACTCAGTAGATGCCATAATAAACAGCAAAAAGGGCAAAAAATTTAAAATTAATTAAACAAATATATATATATCATCTCCAAACATTGTTTTTGTCTTTGCACTATATATATGTCAGCAAAAAGTTCAAGTAAGTAAGATTTTGGAGATTGGCCAAGTAGTTTTTCTATACATTCTTCCCAAAGACAATGAGATATGCTCTGCCCACAAGAAACCCTTTGCCTCAGACAGGACAGGCAGTTCTTAAAAAAATATATGTCTATCTTTGGTTTCAATCAGCATCTATCCCACATCTTTATATACCTTTATATATATGAAAAGCTTTTTGGTTGCGTGCTATCCAGTTATTGATTACAATCCAACCTTATTCATTTATCAAACCCTTTTTGCTGCATCTCTGTACAAAGGAATGGGTGACATTTTGGGTCGAGACCCAAGGTCTCGACCCGAAACGTCGCCCATTCCTTTTCTTGCTGCCTGTCCTTCTAATGGCCTGTCTCACGGTGCGAGTCCACCCACGAGTGACTCCAAGTGAAAGAAAAAAATGGTCAACTCGCACCATGAGACAGGGGTTTAAGTTACTCCAGCATTTTGCGTCTATCTTCGATTTAAATCAGCATCTGCAGACTCGTGGTTATGTTCGAGATCACAAGTTTATGTTCAAGTGTTTAACCGAGTTCCCGCGGGTTTGTCATTTCTGCGATGTTGCAAGTTCCTCTCCCGAGTTACCAAGTTCCTCTCCCGTTACTCTTGAGCCAACCGTGAATGAAGGCTTTTGTGTTCAATGGGCTGATTATTCCTAGCGGACATAAATTCGCCCTGTTTTAAAGCCGGTCAGAAAATAGACGAGAGAAAGCAACAAGTGAAATGACAACTAACCGCTGACTGACATTTGCAGAGGATCGGCGATTGGCGCGACTGTTGCAACATGAAAGATTAAACATCTATCTGAAATGAGATTTATAGTATTATGACAGATGTTCGTTTGACAACAGAAACTCCTACTTTTTTTGTGGCTCGGCCAATAAGTTGAAATGCGCTGAAGCATGTTTCCCCTTTACCGCCGATAGCCAGCCTCGCGAAACTATTCCGGACAATTCATCTAAATTGCTGCTGAGAAGGAATGCGGCCTTTAAGTTAACTCGACTTACAAGATATGCATCAGCTTTTTTATGTTAATAAAAGTACGAATTATTGACAATGCAAGCGTTTTAAATATACAAAGCTCTGGGAAAGTTCACGGTAGTGATATTAAAAAAAACACGATACGGCCAACATGAAACATAACAGAAACCTAAATGAACAGAGACTTGTGGTGCAATGGTAAAGTGACTAAATCAGTCTCATTCTGGTATCTATAGCGTGCCATGTTCGGAAGGCAGGCTAGACTTGAATTGCCAGCGGCACCTCACATTGAACTTTGTGAGAATGAGTTTTACGTGGGATTGCAATAAGCGTGCAACGATAAGATCTGCATATGTTCAGTGGGGTCCACGTGGAAAAGCTTTGTGATCCAGCAGCCGCCGACCATACTCTAGTGACACTCAACATATTGGTGTTCCCGTGCAGCTTAACACCAGAATAAAACAACTGGAGTAACTCAGCGGGACAGGCAGCATCTCTGGAGAGAAGGAATGGGTGACATTTCGGGTCGAGACCCTTCTTCAGTGTTTTGTTCTGGTGTAGAGCTGCACGGGAACACCAAGGTGTTGAGTGTCACTAGAATATGGACGACGGCAGCCTGTCCCGCTGAGTGACTCCAGCATTTTGCGTCTATCTTCGGTTTAAAGCAGCATCTGCAGCTGCTTCCTACAGCCTGTCACCAGGTTGGCCCGAGGATGGTGCCCTATCTATTGTGTATCAGATTAGAAACCCGACGTTCATACTATAATTGTGCGGGAAGGGAACAGCAGATGCTGGTTTACACCGAAGATAGACACAAAAAGCTGGAGTAAACAGCAGCTCAGGCAGCATCTCTGGAGAAAAGAAATAGGTGAGGTTTCGGGTCGGATTCTTCAGACACTAGACCGTCTTATCCCTTTCATGTGTGTAGTTCATGTAGTTCAGACACTATACCGTCTTATCCCTTTCATGTGTGACTCGGGTCTCTGACGCTGTGAGGCAGCAACTCTACTGCTGCGCCGCCAATGTGACAATCCAATTTTTTGAATGAAGTTAGCCGCTTCACCGAGGAGCGGGTGCAGTAGAACGAGAATGAACGGATTTGCCATCAGTGACATTGCAGCCGAGGTCTGGGGAAGACAGAGAGGGGAACAATGAGGACACGGAAGTTTAGTGGGGAATCTCATTGGTTATTATGTGGGAAGGAAGTCCAGATGCTGGTTTGAAGATAGACGAAATGCTGGAGTAACTCAGCGGGACAGGCAGCATCTCTGGGTAGTGGTCTAAGGAAGGGTCTCGACCCGATACATCATCATTCCTTCTCTCCGGAGATGCTGCCTGTCCAGCTGAGTTACTCCAGAATTGTGTGTGTGTGAGAGTTACTCCAGCATTGTTCGTGTGTGTGAGTTACTCCAGCATCGTGTGTATGTGTGTGTGAGTTACCTTAGCATTGTGTGTGTTTGTGAGTTACTCCAACATTGTGTGTGTGTGAGTTACTCCAGCATTGTTCGTGTGTGTGTGTGTGTGAGAGTTACTCCAGCATTGTGTGTGTGTGTGTGTGTGTTACCCCAGCATTGTGTGTGTGCGTGTGCGAGTTACCCCAGCATTGTGTGTGTGCGAGTTACTCCAGCATTGTGTGTCACCCCAGCATTGTGTGTGTGTGCGACTTACTCCAGCATTGTGTGTGTGTGTGTGTGAGTTACTCCAGCATTGTGTGTGTGTGTGTGAGAGTCACTCCAGCATTGTGTGTGTGTGTGTGTGTGTGTGTGAGTTACTCCAGCATTGTGTGTGTGTGAGTTACCCCAGCATTGTGTGTGTGTGTGTGTGTGTGTGTGTGTGTTACCCCAGCATGTGTGTGTGTGTGTGTGTGTGTGTGTGTGTGTGTGAGTTACCCCAGCATTGTGTGTGTGTGTGTGTGTGTGTGTGTGAGTTACCTCCAGCATGTGTGTGTGTGTGTGTGTGTGTGTGTGTGTGAGTTACCCCAGCATTGTGTGTGTGTGTGTGTGTGTGTGTGTGTGAGTTACCCCAGCATTGTGTGTGTGTGTGAATCATGAATTGCCAAGACACAAGGCACTGTAGATACAAATAATGTCATACACAAGAAAGGGCAGATGCTAGTTGAAAAAAGTGAACACACGATGCTGGAGAAATTTGGAAATGTCATCCCGTCACCCATTCGTTCTCTCCGGAGATGCTGCCTGCCCCCTGAGTTAAAAGAGTTCCCACGGTAGACTCACGTATCACTAAGGTAAACGCACGGGCCACCACGTTATAAACGAGTTTAAAATGTTTCAATTTTTAACTTGAACTGTAAATTTGACTCGTGGAAAAAATCAAACATGTTTGCTTTTTTCATGAGTTACCAAGTTTCACGGGTACCTGCCGTTAGCGCCACGAGTCGCTAAGTTGCTCGCAAGAGTTCCGACGTTCCCGCTACGTTTAGTGTACGTGATTACCGTGTGTGACAACTCGGGGTCACTCGTGGGTCAACTCGCACCGTGAGACAGGGGTTTAAGTTACTCCAGCATTTTGCGTCTATCTTCGATTTAAATCAGCATCTGCAGTTCGTTCCTACACAAACCCTTAAAAAATATGTGTTTCAGTGGAGATAGAATCTGTAGAATTTGTTCATCACCCATTTTTCTATGAATACATTGCCTGGGGCTTGAGTAAAGCATTAACACTTCATGCATTTGTATGAAATGGCTTTCTTCTCTGTTTGAACAGTGATGTTAACACATTTATTTTAAATGGCTGGGAAAGCAACTCATTCCAAAGGCACCCAGATATTTTTTTTGCTCAGCTGCACAGGGTAATCTCAAAAGAGTCAGTGTGTGGAAGGAGGCTATTTGGCCCATCAAAGTCTGCACCAGCTCCACGTTAGAATGGTTCATCTAGTCCCATTGGCTCTCCTCCCCAAAACTGGGCAATTTCACCCTGGTCATTGACTCTTCTCCCCTCTCCCATCAGGTAATGATATATGAGCTTGAAAGCACATACCTCCAGATTCAGGGGTTGCTTCTTCCCCTCAGTTACGGGTCAACTGAGCGGTCTTCCCATAAGCTTGGTCCCGATCTCCCAATCTACCTGATTATAGACCTTGTTGTTTTTTTAAAATCTGCATGTTCTCCGTAACTGTAATGTTATAACACTGCATCACTGTATTATGCACTCTAGAATTTTCTCTTTGTAATTGTGTAAAGCCTGATTTTATAATTTGACTGCATAACACGCAGACAATGTTTATCATTGAATCTCAGCGCACGTAACAATAGTAAACCAATACCAGTAACAACTTGTTTAAGAAGGAACTGCAGATGCTGGAAACTCAGCGGGTTTCTCCAGCATTTTTGTCTACCAGTAACAACTTCTTTCTTTCCAATACCAAGACAGTTTCCTTTAAATTGCTGCAGTTGAGTTCTGGGTCGAGACCCTTCTTCAGACTGATCAGTCATCACATAGATATATTTATGTTGCACTTAATCATTAACATGAACCGAGGCATGGGTTCTCTGCCACAGAAGGCAGTGGAGGCCAATTCACTGGATGTTTTCAAGAGAGCGTTTGATATACTTAGGGCCACCTTGCCAATGTTAGTACAGCTTGGGTACACAAAAGGCTGGAGAAACTCAGCGGGTGCAGCAGCATTTAAGGAGCGAAGGAGATAGGCGACGTTTCGGGCCGAAACCCTTCTTCAGACTGGTCAGCTTGATTGGATGAGTTCCCTCACTTTGTTTCTGGAGCAATGGCCACAGATGGCATTACATGGAGTGAGGAAAAACTTTTTCACCCAAAGAGTTGTGGAATTCTCTGCCTGCAGAGGGCAGTGGAGGCCAATTCACTGGATGTTTTCAAGAGAGAGTTAGATTTAGATCTCGGGGATAACGGAATCAAGGGATATGGGGAGAAAGCAGGAACGGGGTACTGATTTTGGATGATCAGCCATGATCATATTGAATGGCGGTGCTGGCCCGTAGGGCTGAATGGCCTACTCCTGCACCTATTACCTATGTTTCTAGTACAAGTATATTACAATGAGCTTTAGCCATCTTCGCCTCTTTGTTTTGCGACTTGTTGCAGTAAAACTTTCTTTGCTCGGTAGGTTTGCAATCGACAAGGACACAGGCAAGATAACGCTGATCCGGAGCCTGGACTTTGAGACCACGCGGCGGTACACGTTAACCCTGATAGCGAGAGATGGCGGGGGAGAGGAGAGCACGGGTCGGCTGCGCGTCAACGTGCTGGATGTCAACGACAACGTCCCCACCTTCCAGAAGGAGACCTACCTGGGAACGATTCGAGAGAACGAGGCGGCCCCAGTGCAGGTGGTCCGTGTGCGGGTGAGTTTGCTGGTCGTGTCGGATTCACTGGCGGGTGGCCACACAGCCCTTCACGCCCCACCGCCGCCACGTGTCCAAGGAGCTCCTGATGGACTCCCATGCAATGGGACACCACGACAGCTGATGGCTCTGACGCTGGGCTTCTGTGTATGTGGTCATATGCGGCGGCTCAGCCGAGTGATGCAAACATCCTCTTCCCATCTCATCCAAGTTCCAAATACCAACCCCTCCCAAATCACCGTCAACAAGCGAGATAAAAACACCGCGTAGGAAGGAACTGCAGAGGCTGGTTTACCCCGAAGCTAGGCCCAAAATGCTGGGGTAACTCAGCGGGTCAGGCAGCATCTCTGGAGAAAAGCAATAGGCGACATTTTGGCTTGAACCTCTTGCTCAGATTGTCACTGCCATGCTTCTAACCTGACTCCTGAGGAAGGGACCTTTGTGTCTGAGAAAGGGACTCGACCCAAAATGGCATCTACTCCTTCTGTTTTAAGAAAAACACAGGGCCATAAACCAATTCCTATTGAGTGATATATCAGGGAAATATGCCCTTCTGCCCATCGAGACTGATCTATCTCTTCCTCCTAACCCCATTCTCCTGCCTTCTTCCCATAACCACTGAACACTGGCAACGCTGAAAGAAAGGGGTTCCATGCTTGCCATGGGAGTGACCAAGGATTGCAACAGTTTGAGCAATCACATGTTAGATCCAACTGCATCCATGGAACCCCTTCCCCAGCCTCAGTTCATGCACTGAACACATGGGTTAATGTACCTATCAGGAGATTAGATCTATCCATGGAATTAAACCGTTGTTCATTTCTGTAATATTCCTCCAAGCTTCACGATAAAGTCTCTAACATAAGATCCATTGTTTGATAGAACCTTTCCCTGTTAGATTATGACGATTCACTAAGACTTGTATTACCGACGCTTGTGAAAGAATAGTATCTCTCTTTCCAATCTACCCTCCGAATTGCTCTTTTTTTAATGGGTGTCTACTGAATTTGTGAGCAGCTCTAGGGCTACAATGGAGATTACACAGGGTCCGTGCAGCAGCCAGTGTGTGTGTTGCACTGAAGGTCAGTTGAACCAGGCCATGGCCAAGAGACATATCATCTTCTCATCCAGGAGCACTGAGTGAAGTGGAGGTCCTCGGTCACTAATAGCCCTCTTTCTGGACAATGAGCCAAGCTATATCGCACTCGAGATATCCCATGCAAACCTTCTGCTTTGTTATAATTATTTTGAAAATCTTCCTGATTGATGTTGCATTGAAAAGTGAAAACAAATATTGGACCTTCTGAGGTTAGTTCAGAGATACAGTCTGGAAACATGCCCCCCAGCCCACTTGAGCCCACACCGTCCAGCAATCACCCATATATTAATTAGTTCTATACTCGGCAGTAGCAACAATATACTGAAGCCAAATAGCCAACAATCAGTCTATGAAAGTACAGCAGGCAGTGAAGAAAGCGAATGGCATGTTGGCCTTTATAACAAGAGGAATCAAGTATAGGAGCAAAGAGGTCCTTCTGCAGTTGTACAGACCCCTAGTGAGACCACACCTGGAGTATTGTGTGCTGTTTTGGTCCCCTAATTTGAAGAAGGACATTCGTGCTCTTGAGGGAGTGCAGCGTAGGTCTACAAGGTTAATTCCCGGGATGGCGGGACTGTCCTATGCTGAGAGAATGGAGCAGCTGGGCTTGTACACTCTGGACTTTAGAAGAATGAGAGGGGATCTCATTGAAACATATAAGATTGTTAAGGGCTTGGACACGCTAGAGGCAGGAAACACGCTAGAGGCAGGAAACACGCTAGAGGCAGACATGTTCCCGATGTTGGGGAAGTCCAGAACCAGGGGCCGCAGTTTAAGAATAAGGAGATGGCCATTTAGAACGGAGACGAGGAAACACTTTTTCTCACAGAGAGTGGTGAGTCTGTGGAATTCTCTGCCTCAGAGGGCAGTGGAGGCCGGTTCTCTAGATGCTTTCAAGAGAGAGCTAGATAGGGCTCTTAAAAATAGCGGAGTCAGCGGATATGGGGAGAAGGCAGGAATGGGGTACTGATTGGGGATGATCAGCCATGATCACATTGAATGGCGGTGCTGGCTCGAAGGGCAGAATGGCCTACTCCTGCACCTATTGTCTTTTGTCTATAACAAACCTGAACGTGCGAGGAAATCTGAGCACCCAGAGAAAACGCACGTGGTCAAGGGGAGAACGTAAAACTCCAAACAGACAGCACCCATGGTCAGGATCGAACCCGGGCCTCTGCCGCTGTGAGGCAGCAACTCTACTGCTGTGCCATCGTGCCGCTCACAAAAAGAGGGTGTGGTGTAACTCCCGAGGGAGCTGTTTCTCCTGAGGATTGGCACCCTTGACACTGTAATGGATGGCCCTTTAACGCCTCTTGAAGAATAGTGCACTCTTTCCAAAAGAAAACTATCTTTTTTTTAAAAAATGTACATAATGAGGAGAACTCCGTGTTACCCACTGTCTACAGCGGTGGTCAAAGAGGTCACGTTTCACATGTCTTTTGGCAATTACTTTAATTTGTGTTTTAATGAATCAGTTAGTGCCTCACTTAGGGAGCCAGGCGAAACGTGCATCTTCCTATTAATGTCAGCGATAATCATCTCTATGCCCATGTTCAGAGGCCAGCTCGACAGTTTTAAACTTCACTGCTTTTATTCAAACATTTATTACAAAATAAATCATCATTTTTTTAAATGTTAAGTCATCCAAGATCTGGTAATGTTTTATGAAGAGATGTTCTTTTAAATATCTATAACTACTTATTCTCCCATGTGTTATAATTAGACCCATTGTGCCTTGATAGTGCCTAATTGTGTCATCCTTCTCCCTGAAGAGAAATGTTAATGATTATCAGATACATTTCATTTGCACCAGGTGATTATATTCATCACCTTGCCAATGTTAGTACAGCTTGATTGGATGAGTTCCTTCGCTTTGTTTCTGGAGCAATGGCCACAGATGGCATTACATGGAGTGAGGAAAAACGTTTTCACCCGGAGATCTGTGGAATTCACTGCCGCAGAGGGCAGTTGACTGGATGTTTTCAAGAGAGAGTTATATTTAGCTCTCGGGGTTAACGGAATCAAGGGATGTGGGGAGAAAGCAGGAACGGGGTACTGATTTTGGATGATCAGCCATGGTCTGTGGAATTCTCTGCCTCAGAGGGCGGTGGAGGCCGGTTCTCTCGATACTTTCAAGAGAGAGCTAGATGGGGCTCTTAAAGATAGCGGAGTCGGGAAATGGGGAGAAGGCAGGAACGGGGTACTGATTGGGGATGATCAGCCATGATCACATTGAATGGCGGTGCTGTCTCGATGGGCCGAATGGCCTCCTCCTGCACCTGTTGTCTATTGTCCCTGTGATCTTTTTACGATTGTTGGTTGGTGCGGACTTGGTGGGCCGAGGGGCTGGCTCTCTGGCCTGGCTCTGGGTTTGCCCCCTCGATTCGCCTTCAGTCCCTTCCCTTCACCCCCAACACCCGAAGGGCCAGGGAGATGGAAGGTCAGGACATTGGCGAATAAGTGGATGGCCAAAAGTGAGTGTGACGGGTACGTGTGTGTTTGTGCGTGTGTGCGTGCACAGTCAGAGTGCCTCTGCGTGTGGTTAGTGCGAGTCTCAATGTGTATGCGTGCGTGGTCTATGCAGCCAAACCCAAACCCCAGTTACCCCTTGCATCCCCCTCACTCCACCCCTCCACCACCCAAGTCGTACCAGCGTCTCATTATCCGTACTCTCTGTCACCTAGTTCACAGCTAACAGTGGCCCCTTTCTTTTATCATGGCTACTTTTTTGCAAATCTTCCATTCATTTGTTCTACATCTCTCTACATTACCGTCTATATCTCTCGTTTCCCTTTGCGCTCACTCTCAGTCTGAGGAAGGGTCTTGGCCCGAATCGTCACCTATCCCTTTTCTCCAGCGATGCTGTCTGACCCGCTGAGTTACTCTGGCTTTTTGTGACTGACCTCAAGTCAGACCTTGTAGCATCAACAATGTGTGGCGGCAGCTATGTAATGCCCTCTCCACATTGACTGTGTCTTACATCCCTCGGCAGGGAAATTAAAACAAGTCATTTCCAGCACTGTCTGTACTTGTGTCTACACTTTTAGCTCGAGCTGTCTGTTTGATGAAAGGTAGCAAGTTCGACGTCTTTGGTTGCCGACACTAAGATTGTAGCCCTTTAATTACAAGCCTCCACCTTTATCTGTGCATTCTCTCTGTGATAAAGCAAGACTGACTGGTCCTTAATTACTTGTATTTTCTTTAAAGAAAAGCTATTTACTGCACTGTCGGGTTCTCCAAATCTACTGTCATTTTGGTCATTGAGTTTGATTAAGATGTGATTGTGATGCTAATGGCATTGACAGTGTGTTGATTGTGTGGCAGTTTAATTTATTGGAGCCAAAAAGGAAAGCAGGTGAAAGCATTCTGTGTTACATCTAAAGTACTTTTAAAATATAAGATGTGACCTGTGAAACTGATGGGAAATCCAGGAGAGGGAATGTCACCTGAAAGGGTCATTGTCTCGTGAATATTGTTTGGCAAACCTCTGCTTTCACTTCTTTACACATGCCCTGACCTCTTGAGTCCCGCTGTTGCAGATTACAATGCCACTGGAAATATTGCAGACTGGAGAAAAGGAGGAGGCCATTCAGCCCATTGACTTTATTCCCTCTTTCAATTATATCAAACACGCCAACATGTGAATTAGGAGCATTGTCTTATAAAATTAGCCTGTATGAGGGTCTTGTCAGTAAATACTTGTTCAGACAAAAGGATTGATCGAGCCAACATCAATATGTGTTAATTGGGCATAGGGGCAGGCCATTCGGTCCCTCTCTCCTGTTCCATAATTGATTATGACCACAGCTGGTGTGATTGTACTCTCATCTGCGTATTCTTGCCTACGACCCGTCATCCCCTTCTCATCAAAAAGGGCGGCAGAGTGGCACGGCTGGTGGAGCTGCTACCTCACTGTGACCTCGAGTGCTGCCTGTGTGGAGTTTGCACGTTCTCCCACGTTCGCTCCGGGTGCTCTGGGTTTCCGCCCACATCCCCAAAAACGTGCGGGTATGTAGGTTAATTGGCCTCTTTAAATTGCCCCTTGTGCTAATGAAAAAGTGGGATAACGTAGAACTAGTGTGAATGTGTGATCAATGGTCAGAGTGGACTTGGCGAGCCAAACAGCATGTTTCCAGGCTGTAATTTTAAATCAATTCATCAAAAAGGATGGGTGACGTTTCGGCACGGGACCCTTTTTCAGACCCCGGTCCCAACCCGAAACGTCACTCATCCATTTCCTCCAGAGATGCTGCCTGACCCGCTGAGTTACTCCAGCACTTTGTGTCTATTAATTTTTTTTGGTTTGCACAAGTTTCAACTTTAATTTGTCATCCCCGTCAGTTGCTGGGTCATCTAACATCCTTCTGTTGCACGCTTCCTTTCGCTTGAGTTTATCCTCCTCACTCATGGTCGTTGCTGGACACATCAATATTTATTGTCCATCCCGAATTGTTCCTGATCTGAGGAAGTGCCAGTGGTTCTGACGCATAAATCAGCCAGAGCAGGTCAGGACAGTGTCCTTCCCTGCATCAAGGGCATTATTGAACAGGATGAGTATCAAATGAAAATCTGCTGGTTTCTCCCAGATTTATTTAAATTTCTTGAACTAGCTACCATTGTGGATTTGAACCCAAGCCTCTGGATCAATGTGTAGGAAGGAACTGCAGATGCTGGTTTACACCGAAGATAGACACAAAATGCCAGAGTAACTCAGCGGGACAGGCTGCATCTCTGGAGAGAAGGAATGGGTGACGTTTCAGGTCGGGATCCTTCTTCACCTACGAAGCTCAGGACCAATTGTCCCGAGACCTGGCTGCCAACTCCATTTGGCTGTTGAATCTGGTGTTGAGTGCCAACAGCTGCCATGTGCACAGATGGCCATTGGATGAGGTGGTGTTACTCCTTGAGCGGGCGTTGGACTTCTTTGGAGCAATGTAGGAGGCCACATTGTCAATGTCTGCTTCATCCTCGGAAACATGCCAGTGTTTTCACTTCCGCCGCCCCGTGTTCTCTAATGATCCATGTGTTTTTCTTTCTCTTGTCCCGCAGGTGATCGATGATGACTCCCCACCAAATAACCAGATCACCTACAGCATTTTCAACGCCTCCATTCTCAGCAACTCCTTTGATATCGGGGTGTCAGAAGGCTATGGCGGTAAGATGTCTTGCGTGTGACTCAACGACTCTCAGGCACAGGTTATGCATTGTGAGAGGTTGAGATAATGTTAATGGATGTGTGGGAGGGCAGGCGGGGATAGACCAGAACTAACTATGGGGGTTATAGGAATGAGCAGAAGCCAATCATTTCATTGTATCTTTGTTGTAAGTAACGGACCTGTCCCACTTGGCGGTGACTGTCACAGTCGTAGCAGGTCGCCGAAAAACCGGCGACAACCTACGTCATCCTGGTGACAACTACGACAGCACCTACGTCAGGAGAAGTCCAGCTACGCTCATTGGCGTCAAACCCAATGTCGCCAAAACATTTTCAACATGTTGAAAATTTAGCGGCGACCAGAAAGACGCTACGACTATTTGCGCGACTGAGGAGACTACTCCCGGCGACAAACTAGTCGCCTGTAGTTGCCTAAAAATCGCCTAAGTGGGACAGGCCCATTAATGATGATAAAAAGGTCCCAGATTAGAATGTGTTGGAATGGGAATAACGATCCCTTTGACTCTTCCACCAACTATTGCTTGGATTCAGTTACGTGGACTTGCTTGGAGGGTGAATGTATCAGCAAGTGGCTTGGTAGCTGGTGCTTTCACCACTCATTCAGGTGGTTGTGGGGTCAAGACCCACTCTGGAATCATAAGCACCCTGCTCTAAGCTGACACTCATTGCGTACAGTGGCAGTGTTACACTACTTGAGATGGCGTTGGTTAGGTGAGGCGCATTGCGTGGTTCTCTCTGCCCTCTCCCTTCGACAGACAGAGATTTGGTTTTAGTTTTAGAGAAACAGCGCGGAAACAGGCCCTTTGGTCCACCAAGTTCGTGCCGACCAGCGATCCCCGCACATTAACACACTCGGGCCAATTTACAATTATGACAAGCCAATTAGCCTACAAATTTGTACGTCTTTGGAGCGTGGGAGGAAACCGGAGCTCCCAGAGAAAACACACACTGGTCGCTGAGAGAACATACAAACTCTGTACAGAAGGCACCCGTAGCCAGGATCAAACCTGGGTCCCTGGTGCTGTAAGGCAGCAACTCTACCTGTGATGATATCACATATCATCGAACATAGGAGCAAAGAGGATCGAATATAGGAGCAAAGAGGTCCCTCTGCAGTTGTACAGAGCCCTAGTGAGACCACACTTGGAATATTGTGTGCAGTTTTGGTCCCCTAATTTGAGGAAGGACATTCTTGCCATTGAGGGAGTGCAGCGTAGGTTTGCAAGGTTATTTCCCGAGACGAGGAAACACTTTTTCTCACAGAGAGCAGCGAGTCTGTGGAATTCTCTGCCTCAGAGGGCGGTGGAAGCAGGTTCTCTGGATGCTTCAAGAGAGAGCTAGATTGGGCTCTTAAAAATAGCGGAGTCAGGGGATATGGGGAGAAGGCAGGTACGGGGTAATAATTTGGGATGATCAGCCATGATCACATTGAATGGCGGTGCTGGCTCGAAGGGCCAAATGGCCTACTCCTGCACCTATTGTCTATTGATATTTTGAAGAATTTTGGGTGACTATCCTGTAACACAGGCCATAATTTTCTCTCCATCAACATTTCTATCTGTTGCTGTTGCTGTTTGTGGGAACGTTTCAAGCACAATCTATCAGCAATATTTCTGACATTACATCTGCGACTACACTCCAGAAGTGATTCATTAGCTGTAGAATCCTTTGGAATGGCTTGAAAGAAATGCGAGGGACAGAATAGAAATACAAGTCTCTCTGATCTCCGGCATTCTCTTGTCTGCTGCTGCTGCTGCTGTGTGACACTGTTTGCCTGATCACTTGTCACAACTTGTTAGAACTTCCTTTGTCTGTGCAGTTTCTCAGTTTGGCGGGCTGTCAGTATTGAAGATAAGAAACATTTGAAACTTCTGGTTGCGATGCAAAGCTTTAAATCTTCGAAGCTTTGTGTGGCAAAGGTTCCCATTGGGAAATAAGATGTAAAGAATTAGAATGCAGTTGCCTATCATCATTCACTTCCCAACCCCACCCATTGCTCTCCCTCCAACCCCATCCCATGTTTCAGTTCTTTTCTTTGATTAATTCTCAAGGTCTAGGCCAGCTTTGAACTCCAAACCAACACTGCTTTTAGTTTCGAGATACAGCATGGAAACAAGCCCTTCGGCCCATCAAGTCCATGCTGACCATCGCTTGCCCCTTCACACTAGTTCTACGTTTTGCCACTTTCTCGCCTGCTCCCTGCACACCTTTACAGAGACCAATCAACCTTCCAGCCTGCACGTCTTTGGAGTGTGAGAGGAAACCGGAGCACCTGGAGGAACCCCATACAGTCACAGGGAGAACGTGCAAACTCGACATAGACAGCACCCGTAGTCAGGATCGAACCAGGTCCTCTGGTGTGGTGAGGCAGCAGCTCTACCAGCCGCACCCACTGTGCCATCACCGTGCTGAGCCAGTTCACAATTGGATTAATGGGCTGATGGGTGTCTACCCTACGAGCGCGACCCCCACCTTGACTCTGCGGATGTGAAAGGCACAGATCTGAACTCTTCTAATGGAGAGGCACACACTGGCGCATGTTCCCCATGGGTTGGTGTCAGGATGCCGAAGGCCATTATTTAAAATCAGGAATGTTACAAGTTTTAAATTTGATCATTTTGGGTGGAGTAGCTGCCTTACAGCACCAGAGATCCTGGCTTGATCCTAACTACGGGTGCTGTCTGTCACGTTCTCCTCGTGACCTGCGTGGGTTTTCTCCGGGATCTCCGATTGATTTCCTCCCACACTCCAAAGACGTGCAGGTTTGCAGGTTAATTGGCTCGGTATAATTGTAAATTGTCTCTAGTGTGCGTAGGGTAGTGTTAGGGTGCCAGGATCGCTGGTTGGCGCGGACTCTAGCACCCATTTCCACGCTGTATCTCTAAACTAAACTAAATAATTTACAGTGGTTGAAATTTCAACAGTTTTTACATTGAAATAGAAAACAGAACCAAATGTAGACGATCATTTAGTCCTTTGAAACTGCCCCACCTTTCATTATGGCTGTAGTTCATCACCTCTCTCACAGAACAGTGGCTGGCACTAGGTCAGGCTCTGCTGTAAGGCAGGGTAGGGCAAACACTATGCCAGTAATAGTGAAAGCAGACTCTGCAGAGACGGACAGTTCTGTGGCTGCAAACAAGACTCCAGGATGGTATGGTGCTTCCCTGTTGCCCTGGTCAAAGTTGTCTCAGAGTGAGCGTAGGACATTCTGAAATGAGCGGGTTAGCACCGACTCACTGAGTTACTCCATCGCGTTGTTTTTGCCCTCCAGACCAGCCTGCAAGGAATACATGTGTCGGAAGGAACTGCAGATGCTGGTTTAAACCCAAGATAGACACAAACAGCTGGAGTAACTCAGAGGGTCAGACAGCATCTCTGGAGAAAAGGAATAGGTGATGTTTTGGGTGAAGAGGGATCTCGACCTGAAACGTCACCTATTCCTTTTCTCCAGAGATACTGTCCGACCCTCTGAGTTGCGCCAGCTTTTTGTGTCAATGCAAGGAATACAGATCCTTGTGTGTGCAAGTTCAGGAAGTTTAATATCACATCCAAAAGATGGCTCTTTTCGCTCCCTCAGTTCAGCCGACTAAATTAATCACTTGTGCCATTGGAGGTCTTCAACCCCACAACCTCTGACTTGGAGATCAGACATCGTCCCCTGCTTAGCCACCACCAACATCTCCAGGGATAGACACAAAAAAGCTGGAGAAACTCAGCGGGACAGGCAGCATGCCTGGAGAGAAGGAATGGGTGACATTTCGGGACGAGAGCCTTCTTCAGACTAAAGAAGGGTCTCAACCTGAAACATCACCGATTCCTTATCCCCAGAGATGCTGCCTGTCCCGCTGAGTTACTCCAGCTTTTTGTGTCCAGCTTTGGTTAAAACCATCATCTGCCATTCCTTCCCACAAGAACATATCCAACCTTGAACTGTGATTTTTGGCCCTCGGATTCAGTTGGAATCTCGGGATCTGGGACTCTCACTGAGTGCAGGTGGGGAAGCAGGAGGCAGATGTTTACCTCCAGCTGTACGCCTGTCATGCAAAAATAATAGGCCTAAAGAAAGGAAATAACTCTCTGAACGGTTTTCACAAGTATTACCATAAATACACAACACAATGAAACAGAAGGGTCATTATTCTTAAACCTTTGTCACAATGTAATTACATGCAATGGTTAAAAATAGCTCCCTGTTTTGTTAAGACCACAAACTGCATGCTAATAGTGTAATCACAAAAGCATGACTTGCACTGCAAGATGTTCTGCCTGGTGAAAAATCTCATCGTTCCACAAAATACTTTGAGTGAAGCTCAACGAATGGGATTTAATTTAATCCCTCACCTCTGCGACAGCTCTGCTCTGAAATAAGTGGCTTCTTACAAATTTCTCTCCAGTCGTTTTTTTTGTTGTTGTAAAGAACAACTGCACTTTTTGTTTCTTCTGATCTCCGCAATACAACCAGTGAGCAAGAAGAGATCTGGTCCCAGTTCTGTGCGAATCTGTCCTGAAACTAGCCACAAAGGACAATGTATAGAATCGTAGAAAATAGCTGCAGGAGTAATCATCCACCTTTGTGTTGTGGAAGGGAAAAATACCTGTTCATTTGGCCTCACTCCCCACTATTCCTAAATATTGGAACAAGATCATTTCTATCCAGTGAATAGAGGAAAGATAGACCCAAGGTGCTGGAGTAACTCAGTGGATCTGGCTCTGGAGAAAAGGATGGGTGCCGTTTCGGGTCAAAACCCTTCTTCAGACTCTTCAGACCCACCCTCTTTCTCCAGAAATGCTGCCTGACCTGCTGAGTTGGTGACCGGCATGTTTTGTCCATCTTTGGTAAAAACCAGCTTCTGCAGTTCCTTTCTACACAGTGAATATAGGGACTTGATTTAATGTCTCATCTGAAAGGTGACAATGAAACAATCGCTGTCCTAGTGTTAGCCTGGAGTTGTGCTCAAGGTGTCGGAGTAAGCTTTAATCCCTTATAAACTGCTTGACTCCAGTTAGACTGCTCCCGTTGAAAGGGAAGCAAGTACAGAGAAACATGCTCATTCGCACGTGGACATCATATTGTTACTATGCTGATGATGCAACCAGTTAGGAATGTGATTGATGTGGTGGCCTTTTTTGCATTCAGGTTGATCTACAAGAGAAATATTGTTCGATCATATCAGACTTTAACGAGACAACATCTGCGTACAACTTGTTCTTCACACCTGAAGAAGGGCGTACAAAATGGAATCAGTGCAGCATAGATTCTCTGGATGAATTCTAGAATTGTTGGCTGGGTCTGTACTCATTGAGAGATTATCTTGATTCCAATAAGATTAGGAGAGAGATTGATAGGGAAGCTGCTCAGGGACTGAGTCTGGAACCAGGTCGTAGTAGGTCTAGGAGTTGGACATGTAGGGACTTGAATGAGAAGAAATCCCTTCATTCAGAGCACTGTGGCACTCGAGAGTGTCTTACCCAATGGTTGGTGGGTACTTGATTTTCAAGTTTGCGCAAAGCTGAGACTGATAGACATTTGAACAAAGGGCTTCAAGGGATTTGAGGATTTGATGGGAAAGCAAAGTTGAACAACTGTGATCTTATGATGGAACAGGTTCAAATCCTTCCTCTACTTGTTTTCTTACAAATGTAAATGCTTTGGCAGAGGTGGCTGTTTTTTTTTTTTAAGAAAGTCTTAAGCTTGTAATCCCTTCATTTGCAAACATCAGGCTCATAGGATTGAATGCTAGCAGTCACCCAGGAGTTGCATTCATCCTTTTGACTGCGACTAATGCAGTGCCGTGAGATCAGGGCAAAGAGAGGAACATCTACCCTCTGCAGACGAGGAACACATTTCCAGCCTTTCAAGGTTCCTGTTTCACATCAACCAACATGTAGAAATGTTTCAGTTAACTGCGTGGAATGCTCTGTGTATGGATCAGCTGCAGATGACATTTGATTGTCCTCTTGAATTGATACTGTTAATTACAACCAAGAAATGATTATCTGTGCCTGTAGTGGGCAAGTGTTTAATGTGCCCTTATGACAGTACTCTCCTATAATTTTAATTAAAAATGTTCAAAAATCAATGGTTCTGTCTCTGGAGATGTATTTAATAGTGAAGCAGGCAATTAATTTTTACAGAGTTAAACAAGTTTAAATTATCTGTTGCTGATGAGGATAAATCGAAAACTTGAAAAAATGCAGATACTGTTGTAATCTCCAGTCTGAAGAAGGGTCCTGACCCGAAAAGTCACCTGGCCCATTCTGTTCGGATACTCTGCCTGACCTGCCGAGTACCTCCAACACTATGGGGTTTGCTCAATCTACTGTTGTGTTAGAATTCAGGCCGTCTTCGTCTTCCGTATGGCGTGCACAGCCTAAAGTTGTAGGACAACTTGTTCTATTTGATCTTATTTGATTGCGCACGCCAGGTCGATTGCATTCGTCGAAACAGGGCGGACCACGTGAAGGTTGCAATCTCCCACACCAGAATTCAGACCTGATCATCTTTCTCAAGTAGAGACCAGCAATAATCTTCCTCAATGCCTTTCTGTCTTCCAGTTGTGATCGTCACCAGGCCGATTGACTTTGAGCAGGTGCCAGGAGGGTTCATCTACCTGACTGTCATGGCCAAAGATGCTGGGACCCCGGCCCTCCATAGTACAGTGCCTGTGATTGTCGAAGTCTTTGTAAGTATGCATCAGTCCTTGTTGTTACTGCTTCTAGTTCAATGCAGGTTCATTCTGGGCAAAGATACTAGAGGAGCAAGGTAGACCACTCCTACAAAATCCAATGGACTGACGTGTAATACGCAACGGAATGTCAGTTCCGCCATTTTAGGAATAAGACGCCGACCTCCGTTATGCCTCTCGCAGTTTATATCCTTGGTTCTGGAAAGTGGGAGGGATCTGTGGTGGCCTCGCTGTCACTAAATAATCTACCGTGGGATCTTAGCGCCAAAATCAGATGGGGGAAAAACGAGATATCCATTCATGTGGAATCTACCGTGGGATCTTAGTGCCAATATCAGATGTGGGGGGGAAATCAAGATTTCCATTCATGTAGCATGTTGCACAAATCCAGTAAAGTACTATAGAATATAAACAGAAAATACCGGAAGCGTTCAATAGTTTCGGCAACATCTGAGGAAAGATTAACAGAGTTTAAAGTTCGGTTCTGAGATTATTCATTGGCATTGGTTTGGATTATTATTGTCACATGCAACAAGGTTCAGGGAAAACTGCAGGTGCCGAGAAAGGGTCCCATACCTGAAAGAGTTTCCCTTTCCGCGGATGCTGCCTGACCTGCTGAATGTTTCCAACATTTTCTGTTTTTGTCACAGATTTCCGGAATCTGCATTTTTAAGAATGTCATAAAGCATCAACCTAGGGAAGCATCCAAACTATGTATCAGGACAGTTCGCAATCAAAAACTATAGATAAAGAATCCAAAAGTGTGGTCAAAGTGATGTGTTTTTCAAAGAGCGTCTTATAAAGGGAAAGAGAAGTTGGGAGTTGTTGGATCTTCTTATCGAGTCCACACACAGGATTAGACGTTGTTCAGTCAGAGCAGAACACATTTCTCAGCCTCTGCACAATGGTGTCTGACTAGCCCTTCTTGTGCATGGCGGTGGAAACAGGGCCGCGACGTGAACGCTCTTTCCTGACCCCAGAGTTTTGGATGCTGGCAGCTGAAGGTAGGGTTTGCAGTGCTGGAGCAATTCAATCTGAGGATGGTCAATGGACCAGAAGTAGTGGCTCACTGTGCCATGGAATTGTAGGAGGCAAGAGATGAGGAGGGCTGAGACCAAGGAAAGGAGGGGGAAATGGTTTTAAGAATTGAGGTAACGCTTAATTGGATGCAAAGTGTGTCAGCAAGCATGGGTGAACAGGACCTGGTGTGTGTTGGAGCACATGCAGCTGGATTTTGAATGATTTGACGTTTAGGAGAATAGAACGAGCGAGGATATCAGGAGTGTTATCCACTTGTGAGGTTATCCACTTTGGCGGCAAAAACAAGGGGGCAGTTTATTATCTCATTGGGGTTAGGTTAGGTAAGTGGGAGTTGCAGCGAGACCTCGGTGTCCTTGTACACCGGTCACTGAAAGTTGGCGTGCAGGTACAGCAGGCAGTGCAGAAAGCTAATGGAATGTTGGCCTTCATAACAATGTTATGAGTATAGGAGTAAAGAGGTTCTTCTGCAGTTGTATAGGGCTCTGCTAAAACCACATCTGGAGTATTGTGTACAGTTTTGGTCTCCTAATCTGAGGAAGGACATCCATGTAATTGTGGCAGTGCAGCGTAGGTTCACGAGATTGATCCCAGGGATGGCTGGACTGTCGTTTGAAGAAAGATTGAAAAGACTAGGTTTGTATTCGCTGGAGTTTAGAAGGATGAGGGGGAATCTTATAGAAACATATAAAATTATAAAAGGACTGGGCAAGCTAGATGCAGGAAAAATGTTTCCAATGTTGGGCGAGTCCAGAACCAGGGGCCACAGTCTTAGAATAAAGTGGAGGCCATTTAAGACTGAGGTGAGAAAAAACCTTTTTACCCAGAGAGTTGTGAATTTGTGGAATTCCCTGTCACAGAGGGCAGTGGAGGCCAAATCTCTGGATGGATTTAAGAGAGAGTTAGATAGAGCTCTTTCGGCTCATGGAATCAAGGGATATGGGGAGAAGGCAGACACGGGTTATTGATTGGGGACAATCAGCCATGATCGCAATGAATGGTGGTGCTGGCTCGAAGGGCCAAATGGCCAACTCCTGCACCTATTTTCTATGTTTCTATGTTGGAATATCATGGTCAAAGGTGAGTTGAGGCAGGACGGGAGTTGGATATGTAGTCCATACCTCATTGCAGGGTTGATTACAATCTCAAGGTTGTTGACAGTCTGGTGTTTGGTCCAACAAGTTGCCAAGAAGCGAGGTGTTGTCATTGTCAGCGATCTGTCCAACATTTAGTTGAAAGGAATTTCTACTCCTTCATTATTCAGTCTCTGAGAAACACAGTGAGGTGTTAAGATGAATGGTACTTCAGAATATTTAAAAACTAATTTTAGCTAATGATGAAGGACATGAACTGTAATTAGTATCGAATGCCGGAATTGCTGCAGTCATTTGGACACTTAAGATCCCAGAAGCATTGAGATAATCCGACTAAGTTGTTTGAGGGGTGAATATTGGGCCTGCACTTCTTCAAAATAGTGATCTTTTATACCAACTGAGTGTAAATTTGAGATTAGCAGAGTATCACCAATTGAAACACAGTGACCATTTACAGTCTCACTGGTGCAGCCTTTAAAGTGGAGTAAGGAGGTTGTAAAACTGTCTGAAGAAGGGTTTCGGCCCGAAACGTTGCCTATTTCCTTCGCTCCATAGATGCTGCCGCACCCGCTGAGTTTCTCCAGCATTTTTGTCTACCGTCAGCCTTTAAAGTATCTCAAATTAATACTTTGTGAGGGGTGACAAGTTATTAATTTAGTTTAGAGATACGGTGTAGAAACAGGCCCGTCAACCCAATGAGTCTGCTCCGACCAGTGATCCTTGAAGACTAACACTATCCCACACACACTCGGGACTCTTTACAGTTTTATCAAGCCAAACCAGTACGTCTATGGAGTGTGGGAGAAAACCGGAGCAGCCGGAGAAAACCATTGCAGGTCACGGGGAGAACGTACAAACTCCGTTCAGACAGCACCTGTGGTCAGGGTTGAACCACAGTCTATGGGGCTGTGAGGCAGCAACTACCGCTGCCGCACCCCCACAAGTTGTTGGAACCACGCTCATCAAACAGCGTGAAGATGAGGCATTCACCCACCTCACCTTGTGATATGTGAAATTCCCAGCGTTCTCTCCGAGCTCTGGTTCTTGTTGGCTCTGGTGTTGGGGGATCAGTAAAAAGTATCACAAATTCTTAGCTATCAGAACTTTGACGACTATGACAGTTTGGCGAATGTTAGACTCAGTCCAAACACCTGTCTGGTCTTGAACTCCCAACCCTCTGGCTCTGAGGCAAGTCTAGATTTCCCCACTCTGTGAAGAGAGCCTCATTCAAAGATCACAGTGGTTAATAGCCTCGGGCAAGTTAGGAATGAGCTCATTTATTCCTGTGGATATCTGCAGTCTCGACTCCTACACCGCGATGTCCCAGAGCTATGTCTTGTCCACTGCGAACAAAAGACTGGAACGAATCTTTGCAGGTTTTCCCATTATCATTTAATAAGGGGATGTTGCACAATTGTTTGAATAGAGCGTGTGGCATTTGTAATTTATACACCTGGTAGCATTGTTCATAATGAGTTCACATTGCCATTGAAGCTGCACTGAAGATGTAATTCAGTCATCCGACTAGTAAACTTAGAAAGTCCATGGGCTTTTTGTTGTGACTTGGCCTATCACCAAAGCGAAATTCTAACTTTAAATTCTTGTGTTTGGTTTATCAATTATTGATATTTTTTTTTAATTTTTTTTTTTTTTTTAATTTTTTTTATTGTAGAAACAATATATACCGAGTACACTCTTATACGGCAGTGAGAATTATATAATATACAAAATTATATAATATTGATTATCAATTGATACTGTTTGTGTTAATTGTAATGTTATCCATTATACATTTCCTGGTTATTTATTTTGTATAATTGGGAGTGTATGTAGTATATTCCTAAAATAAGCAATATACTCACACTTCTCATACCACACATATTTCTTCTAATTACCAAATACAAATCCCCCCTAATATAACTACATAATACCCAATCTTAACCAAACTTCTATGATATTCATGATATTTTCATAATATTAAGAGTGTTTGTATTATTATTAACTTTATATTTCAAAATTATTATATAGTTGAAAATGCACAATTTTATATAATTACAAATTTAAGACATCTATAATATTTTCATACAACTAATAATAGGTGTATTCATACTAATATGAAGAATATATATAATATGTTTCTATACTTTTTTTTCCTAGTTAAAGATAGAAAGATAGAGAAAGAAAGTAGAAAATAGAAAAGAAAATGTGAAAAGTTTGATGGAGATTAAAATATTACTAAATAATCCATTCTTGGAGATACATTCATGATTTATTATATGTATTTCTTCATCCATTCAGATATTCAGGCCTCAGTCAAGTCCCTGCGCCGAACCATTATGACCCTGTAGATATTTAATGTATGGAGACCAAATCCCTTTGAAGAGATCTAACCTGTCCATAAGGACAAGTCTCAATCTCTCCAAGTGAAGTGTCTCCGTCATTTCTGTATTCCACATTTTAATTGTTGGGGATGCAGGGCCTTTCCAAAATTTTAATATTAATTTTTTCCCAATTATTAGAGAATAGTCGATAAAATATAGTCTATGATTCCTGATCCAAAGTTAATCATACTTGGAATACCGGAAACGGAACAAATAATTACAAGGGATTTTTTTTTTTTTTAATTTTAAACCTGCTGATGCTGGAAATCTGAAACAAAAACCAAAAAAAAAACACTTGGGGAAACATTCAACAGGTCGGTCCGTTGGGCTTCTGATGCAGATCTGAATACCGTGTCTACAGTTTAGTTTGTTGTCACGTAGACAAAAGTGCTGGAGAAACTCAGCGGGTGCAGCAGCATCTATGGAGTGAAGGAAATAGGCAACGTTTTGGGCCCGAAACGTTGCCTATTTCCTTCGCTCCATAGATGCTGCTGCCCCCGCTGGGTTTCTCCAGCACTTTTGTCTACCTTCGATTGTCCAGCATCTGCAGTTCCTTCTTAAACACTTATTGTCACGTGTACCGAGGTACAGTGAAAAGCTTTTGTTGCGTGCTATCCAGTCAGCGGGAAGACAATAGATGATTATGTGAAGAAGGGTCTTGACCCGAAATGTCACCTGTTCCTTTTCTCCAGAGATGCTGCCTGACCCGCTGAGTTACTCCAGCTTTTTTGCGTATATCTACATGACTATCTTCTCTTGTTTCTCGTGTCACAAGCCCTTTCTGATCTGCTAGCTATTTCCAACATTTTTTATATTTATTTTGTGCCATTTTATATTAAATAAGAAAAAACAAGGTTAACATTTCAGATCAAGGACTCTTCTTCAATCAATTCTTCTGTCGTCCCCAATGAGGGCTGGACCTCTGTCACAAGCCCCTCCACCCTCTCCAGCTATGCTCCTTCATGGTTTAGTGGGTGTTGGAGCAGGGTTTCATTGTGAGTAGGCACAGCTGGGTAATTTCCACGACTTTGCATAATTACCTGTTTACAGCAACTTGCCGCTTTATTGGTTCTTAATTTGAAAGTATGTTTTCAAAAGAAAATATGCCTGAGATGATTGCTTGAGATTAACCCAGGCACTGGCAGCTGGCAAAGGGAAATGTCAGCTGTCCATTTGACACTGCATGCAGTGACTGGAACATTCATTTATACGGGGAAATTACGTATTTTCTAAGTGGCTCTGCTGTCTCGTAGATTCATACAGCATGAAAAATGTCCTTCGGCCCATTGAGTCAATAGACAATAGACAATAGGTGCAGGAGTAGGCCATTCGGCCCTTCGAGCCAGCACTGCCATTCAATGTGATCATGGCTGATCATCCCCAATCAGTACCCCGTTCCTGCCTTCTCCCCGTATCCCCTCATTCCACTATTTTTAAGAGCCCTATCTCGCTCTCTCTTGAAAGCATCCAGAGAACCTGCCTCCAACGCCCTCTGAGGCACAGAATTCCACAGACTCACCACTCTCTGTGAGAAAAAGTGTTTCCTCGTCTCCGTTCTAAATGGCTTTCTCCTTATTCTCAAAGTCCATGGGTGGAGAGATTTTTGTTCTAAAATGCAGACTGGTCCTGGTCACGAGAGTCCCATGGCAGAGCGGCACGGTGGCACAGGGGGAGAGTTGCTGCCTTACAGCGCCAGAGACCCGAGTTCGATCCTGACTACGGGTGCTGTCTGTACGTTCACTCTACCACTGCATGGGTTTTCTCCGGGTGCTCCGGTTTCCACCCGCACTCCGAAGACGTATGGGTTTGTAGGTTAATTGACTTCTGTAAAAAGTGTAAATTGTCCCCAGTGTAGTATTAGTGTATGGTGTGATCGATAGTCTAAAAGTCTAAAGTGTGTGTGACAACTAACATGCACCTATTCTCACTAATCCTACGTTATTCCAATATCATTCTTAACTCCCCTCATCCTTTCACTCACCCATGCTAGGGGCATGTTTAGCAGCCAATTAATTCATCGACCTGTATGCCTGCTTTGGTTGGTGTCAGGATTACTCACTTTTTTCATATGGCCACCCTCCCAGATGTGCTGAGCTGATACAAATGATAGCCCTCATCCAAAATGAGCATGAAATTTAGGTCATAAGTGATAGGAGCAGAATTAGGCTATTCGGCCATTCAAGGTCTGCTCCGCCATTCATTCATAGCTGATCTATCTCTCCCTCCAAACCCCATTCACCTGCCTTCACCTCATAACCCAGACACCCGTACTAATCAAGAAACTATCTATCTCTGCCTTATAAATATCCATTGACTTGGCCTCCACAGCCTTCTGTGGCAAAGAATTCCACAGTTCACCACCCTCTGACTAAAGAAATTCCTCCTCATCTCCTTCCTGAAGGAACGTCCTTTTATTCTGAGGCTGTGACCTCTGGTCCTAGACTCCCCCACTAGTGGAAACATCTGCTCCTCATCCACTCTGCCCAGGCCTTTCACTATTCGGCAAGTTCCAATGAGGTCCCCCCCCCCCCCCCCCCCCCTCATCCTTGTAAACTCCAGCGAGTACAGGCCCAGTGCCGCCGAACGCTCACCATATGTTATTGTTGCTTTAACTGCTTTTGCATTTCAACAAGTCTCGACAAGGCTTCCACAGTGGGCAGACTGTGGGTGATCACATGAGACTAACAACTCCAGTCATCTGTTTCAGAGAGATGTAGCCCTGCACTGACTTCTGTTTAACCTTTTAAAATATTTACATTAAACGGCATTGACTGCCTCAAGTTTTAAATAAAATTTACCAAATGTTGTTGAATATATAATATACAGACTGAAAGCATCACCACTGTACTGGAAATGCAATTGCATTTACAAAATAGAAAGGTATGGATGATTAATTTGACTCATAAACCAGGTAATAGAGAGCTGCAGATGTTAGTTGTAATTTGTAACTCATTGATTGCTGGGGTTACATAGAAACATAGAAAATAGGTGCAGCAGCAAGAGGCCATTCGGCCCTTCGAGCCAGCGCCGCCATTCATTGTGATCATGGCTGATCGTCCCCAATCAATAACCCGTGCCTGCCTTCTCCCCATATCCCTTGATTCCACTAGCCCCTGGAGCTCTATCTAACTCTCTCTTAAATCCTCTCTCTTAAAATATTGTATTGTTTATGGTGCTAAGGAGAACTGGAATGAATGTCCTCTCCGGTTATGCTTAATAATGTAATAAACGTGCTTATGAGAAAAGGACTACCTATTTATTACGGAGACAAAATCTTCCACAGTGGGCACCTTTCATCCTCTGCAGGGTATCTTACAAATACAGCCTTTACAAGTTTAATGCTCCGTTATTTGGCATTGATGAATTCCAGAGCAATCACTTCCAACCGACAACAGCTGACGAAATAGCAAATTGTGATGGGGATGCCTCGCTGTGCTTGTCAGACAAAAGTGATGAAAATCTTGTTAGCTGAGAAAGTGTGCAAATAGCTTTAGCTCTGCTGATGCACCTGCCCCCTGGGTACAGATGGAGGGGATAACACCATCTCATAGAAGTGTAACTTGGAAGTCCTGTCAAAGTTTATTGAAAGTGAGAAAATGCAGCGAGTAAAATAAATGCCAAATGCGACACAACATTATATTGCAAAATATGAAATGACTCCATAAAAACATAGAAACATGGAAAATAGGTGCAGGAGGAGGCCATTCGGCCCTTCGAGCCAGCACCGCCATTCATTGTGATCATGGCTGATCATCCCCAATCAATAACCCGTGCCTGCCTTCTCCCCATATCCCTTGATTCCACCAGCCCCTAGAGCTCTATATAACTCTCTCTTAAATCCATCCAGTGATTTGGCCTCCACTGAAAAAGTTTTTTCTCACCTCGGTCTTAAATGGCCTCCCCTTTATTCTAAGACTGTGGCCCCTGGTTCTGGACTCGCCCAACATTGGGAACATTTTTCCTGCATCTACCTTGTCCAGTCCTTTTATAATTTTATATGTTTCTATAAGATATCCGCTCACCCTTCTAAACTCCAGTGACTCATGATATAAAGTGGCACAGACTGTCGTGTGCAAAAATGTCTCTGGATCTTGCACAACCTGAAGGTAAGGATGATCATGTTTGAATTCAAGTTGTCGGCAGAACTAGGAGCCAGTGTTAATGAGCTTTGGGAAGAGAGGTGAACAAGACTTGGAGTGAGTCCAACAGTGAGCAGCAAAGCCCTGGGAGAAACTAACATGAATTAGCGATAGGAAGGAACAGCAGATGTTGGTTTAAATCGAGGATAGACACAAAATGCTGGGGGCAGGCAACATCGCTGGAGAGAAGGAATTGGTGTCTGAAGAAGGGTCTCGAACTGAAATGTCACCCATTCCTTCTCTCCAGAGATGCTGCCTGTCCAGCTGAGTTACTCCAGCATTTTGCGTCTATCTATGAATTAGTGATATGGGTGAGCCACTGGATAATTCTCATCGTATGTGTTTCTTGTTGTTTGCTTTAAGAATCCAATTGTCACATCTATGATCCAAAAAGTAGGAAAATTATTTGATTTTGTTTAGTTTAGAGAAACAGGCCCTTCAACCTACTGAGTCCGCGCCGACCAGCGATCCCCACACACTAACACCATCCTACACACACTAGGAACAATTTACAATTATTACCAAGCCAATTAAACTACAAACCTGTACGTCCTTGGAGTGTGGGAGGGAACTGGAGATCCCGGAGTTTAGCTTAGCGATACAGCACAAAAACAGGCCCTTCAGCTCACTGAGTCTGCGCTGACCATTGATCACCCTTTCACACTAGATCTCTGCTATCCCTCTCTCCCATCCCACAACCTACATCAAGGGCAATTTACAGTGGCCAATTAATCTACAAACCTGCACGTCTTTGGGATGTGGGAGGAAACTGGAGCACCCGGAGGAAATTCACGCGTTCACTGGGAGAATGGGCAAACTCCATGCAGACTCCACCTGAGGCCAGGATTGAACCCAGCTCTCTGGTGCTTCGAGGCAACAGCTGCAGTACCATGCTACCCAGTTGCGATTGAATTGGGCAAATCAGGGAAAGAAATTAATTCATGTGTTCACATCAAGTAAGCTTGTTAACAAACCCAGCAGCCACTAAATAATGTGATATTTACTGTTGATGTGCTTGTCTCTCTAATTATCTACACCCCAACCTTTTAAACAAATTTATAGACAGCTTCCAGAAGCCTTGTTAGGTGCTGTTTGCTGGTTAATTCTCAAAGCATTACACCAATCCCCGTTTGTAGCATTGCCTGAGTAGCATTGTATGAGTCTGTGTCTCAAACCCCTGTCCCACGGTACGAGTTCATTCCAAGAGCTCTCCCGAGTTTGCCCTCATTCGAACTCGGAGATTTACGGTAATGGCCACCCGTAGGTACTCTGGGCTCTCGTGGACATTTTTCATCATGTTGGAAAATCTTCACGAGTCTCCCGTGCTTACCTGCCGTTAGCGAGTCTTCCCGAGTACCTGCCGTTAGCGTTACGAGACGTCCCCGAGCTCCGACGTACCTGCTACATTCATTCTCCGTGTTTACCACGAGTTTGATTTTTTTTAAACTCGGGAGAGCTCTTGGAATGAACTCGTACCGTGGGACAGGGCTTTAAGTGTGTGGAAGGATCAAACATGGAAGGCACTGCAGGGGACCCTCTGGCCCATGTTGTGTCTGACAATGCAGAAGCAACTTTGGGTGAAGGTGAACGCTGTTACTGAAAGGAGGACCTAATTGGAACCTACCGAATAGTTAAATGCCGGGATAACATGGATGTGGAGAGCCCAGGACCAGACGCCACAGCCTCAGAATTAAAGGACGTTCCTTTTGGAAGGAGATGAGGTGGAGTTTCTTTAGTCAGAGGGTGGTGAATCTGTGGAATTTATTGCCACAGAAGGCTGTGGAGGCAAAGTCAATGGATATTTTTAAGGCAGAGATCGATAATTTCTTGATTAGTGCGGGTGTCAGGGATTGTGGGGAGAAGGCAGGAGAATGAGGTTTGGAGGGAGAGATAGATTAGCCATGATTAAATGGAGGAGTAGACTTGATGGGCCCAATGGCCTAATTCTGCTCCAATCACTTGTGACCTTGTGAACTAATATATTCTTATCTCTGCTCTTAGGATGAAAATGACAATTCTCCAACTTTTAGCCAAACCTCCTATGTCGTGGCAGTCTCTGAAAACATCATTGCGGGTGAGACCGGTGAACGATCAGCAGTTCAGCTTCAGTCCGTGGAAGGGTCCTGACCCGAAACACCACCTATCCATGTTCTCCAGGGATTCTGCCTGACCCGCTGTTACTCCAACAGAGTGTGTGTTTGTTTTGTAAACCAGCATCTGCAGCCCATTCTTTAGCAGTTTTTGGTCTTACTCAATTAGCTGGGAGCATCTAGCCATTCCACGGAGAATATCGTTGACCTAGGAGCCATTTATTGTTGACCTTGGAGGACATGGGCAACGTATCTTCGGTTTGGTGAGGTAAAGTGAGGCTGGTTACATGATCTGCCTGAATATTGTACAGGTGTAACAGTGTGGGATTCACTGAAATGGATCCATGACAATCTTGTTTCCATACTCTTATGTGTTTTTCTTCCATTTGCCTCCCCTCGGTCATTGAGCGGATGGGGGTAGATGGGAAGGGAAGTGATTTATGCAACAGTAGCAGTCCAGTAGTCAAGAGTGCCAGGTATGACTTCCCCAATATTTGGCTATTTCCTATTGACACAAGGAACTTCAGATGCTGGTTTACAAAATATTACACAGTGCTGGAGTAACTAAGTGGGTCAGGCAGCTTGTTCTCTAGAGATACTGCCTGACCCACTGAATTACTCCAACACTTGGTGCTTTTTCTTGCCTATTTCCTGTATTTTATTCCTTCATCCTTTTGTGACCGCAGTCTGTTTCTCTCTCACAGGAGCGACCGTATTGTTTGCCACCGCGTCTGATGTGGACCAGTCTCGGGAGTACGGGCAGGAGTCAATAATCTACTCTTTAGAGGGATCCTCACAGTTTCGTATCAACACACGCTCAGGTAGACTGTTTGCGTCTTAGGTGGAATTGACCAATCTGTCTCAATTTAGTTGAGCAGTCATTCACAAGCAGGATTAATGATTTCACCTGAGAAATAGTCGAGGGATCAGCTGAAGGACAAGTCAGAGCCTTAATGGAAATGGAAGGATTTCTCTCTTTTCTGAGTTCACAAAACTGCTTTCATTGAATGTTGAATGACTCGTAATCATTTTACAGATTCTACCACTAACAAACCCAGCAATGATAATACAATTACCTTGTTCAATAAAGAAAGCAACTGTTTGATACTAATGAGTGAATGGGCTGTGCGAGGACTGCTGGGAGATGATGGCACTGTGGGTGCAGGGCATGCAGAGCAATGTACACCTTATCTGTCGATTTGCTTAAAGCCCAATTTCATTTCCCAAGGCTGGCCACAGGGTTTCCACTTGTAATAACTCTTCCTCCTGGATTCCTAGCCAGAACGCAGGTGGAGGCAAAAAAATATATAATATCAAACATTGCAGTGGTTCACAAGGCAAGTACTTTCATATGGAGGGAGTTGGGTATATGGAATGAGCTGCCAGAGGAGGTAGATGTGGCAGAAACTATAACAATATTTAAACGCTATTTGGACAGGTACATGGATAGGGAAGGTTTGAAGAGATGAATAGAATAAAGTCATACAGCAGAGAAACCGGCACTGGCCCAACTAGCCAAATGCAGGCAGGTGAGTAGCATAGATGGGGCATCTTGGTTGACATGGGCAAGTTGGGCTGAAAGGCTGGTTCCCGTGCTCTTTGACTCTATGAAAGGAAAGCCTGGATTCCATGCTCGATTCCAGTGACTTTTCCAAATCAATCATAAGGCAATCTAATTACTAATCCATCTCCACTTGAGCTGATAAATGGGAGGGTTTTCCAGCTGTGTTGGGGATGTCTAAAGCAGTCACGTTGCGCTGTGATTTTTGCAACGGGGTGGAGAGATCTACTCGGGTGTAAAATGAAACACCACCTGAGCCCAGTGGCCTCTATTGCAAACCTGAAAAGTCTCAGTCGTTGCGATAAACAAATAAAGCATACAATCGATCTGTTTGAGGATGAAGCGTCTAATAATTGATCGAGAACAAAGAATGTTTGCAGTGATACTGAACAAATCCTCCTGGGATAAGTCAGCAAGCCTGGCCTGGCTTGACTCGACCCGAAATGTTTTTTGCAGAATTTGCAATTGACCCAAACCTGACATACAGTTGAGATCTAGTGGGCATGAGTTCGAGTGTTTGTGTTAATTTACTGAAGGCAAGAAGAGTAGTCGGTCCTTAATTGGCCTTGGGCTGTCCACATACATACATATATATATATATATCTTAGAATAAAGGGGAGGTCATTTAAGACTGAGGTGAGAAAAAACATTTTCACCCAGAGAGTTGTGAATTTATGGAATTCCCTGGCACAGAGGGCAGTGGAGGCCAAGTCACTGGATGGATTTAAGAGAGAGAGTTAGATAGAGCTCTAGGGGCTAGTGGAGTCAAGGGATATGGGGAGAAGGCAGGCACGGGTTATTGATGGGACGATCAGCCATGGTCACAATGAATGGCGGTGCTGGCTCGAAGGGCCGAATGGCCTCCTCCTGCACCTATTTTCTATGTTTCTATATATAGATGATGTTTAAACTTCATGGTCTTTAAAGGAAAAATCAGTGCGGCATGATGGCGCAGCGGTAGAGTAGCTGTCCTACAGCGCCAGAGACCCGAGTTCGATCCTGACTACGGGTGCTGTCTGTACGGAGTTTGTACATTCTCACCGTGACCTGCGTGGGTTTTCTCCGGAATCTCCCATTTCCTCCCACACTCCAAAGATGTACAGGTTTGTAGGCTAATTGGCTTGGTGTAATTGTAAATTGTCCCTATTTTTGCCTTCCATCACAGTGAGGAGGTGTTGGAGATTCACTGTGATGGATGTTTGTGTTAAGTGTGGGTCTTGGTGGTTTATGTAATGTTAAGACTGTAGAAAATGCAATTTCGTTCAAACCAAGCTGTTTGAATGACAATAAAAGGCATTCTGTTCTATCCTACTGTGTGCAGGATGGTATTAGTGTGCGGGGATCGCTGGTCAGCGCGAACTCGGTGGGCTGAAGGATCTGTTTCCGCACTGTCTCTCTAAACTAAACAAAACACAAAACCATGCATGTCAAGATACTCTTGATGTAAAACAAAGGGTCAGGCATCGGCCATCCAGTCCCTTGAGCCTGATCTGGTAATCAATTAGATCTTGACCCATCTGTATCTCTTGCCTTGCTTCCATTATCCCTTGGACAAGACACATGCTTATTATTTGCCATTAATGCATTGACTTTATTTGTGCCATTGTGCGATTATAACGATCCTGTCCATTTTCTTGCAGGGGAAATAACCACGACTTCACTGCTGGACAGAGAGACCAAATTTGAGTACATCTTGATAGTCCGAGCAGTAGATGGCGGAGTGGCAAACAACCAGAAGACAGGAATAGCCACAGTGAGTGGTGTTGTCATACCAACCCCGCCGGCAGAACACAAGTCTTGTGATGGGTGTCTCCCCTGATACAGATCTCTTCGCAGAGCTAATGGCCGCGTTTGTTCGACTGTCAGCTCCTGGCGGACAAACCTCATTTAGCTGACAGCAACTTCAAAGGCCAGCAGTCAGGACTGGGCAGTGACCGAGTCTTCGCTGTGGGCGGGCTTTGTCACACGTGACATGATTCCACTCAAACGCTTGTACCTCCGGAGGTGCCAGTGTTTAAACTATAGCACACCGATGGCAAGTAGGACATAGCACATCGGGAGACACCTGGGTCTCTGGCTTTACAGCGCTAGGTCAATCCTGACCACGGGTGCTGTCTGTACGGAGTTTGTACGTTCTCCCCGTGACCCGCATGGGTTTTGTCTGAGATCTTCGGTTTCCTCCCACACGCCAAAGACGTACTGGCTTGTAAGTTAATTGACTTGATATAAATGTAAATTGTCCCTAGGGTGTGTAGGATAGTGTTAATGAACTGCGATTGCAGGTTGCTGTGGACTCGGTTGACCGAAGGGCCTGTTTCTGCGCTGTATCGCTAAGCTAAACACCCCTTTCAGGATATCTCAAAGAGCTGTACACTCAGTAGTGTTGCCCCAATATTCTTGGCATCCTGAATGTGCATCGAAAGCTCCCACAAACAACAGGGATTATGATCACTGACAACAATAATAATCAGACATTTTTGTACTGAAGTAGGAAAAGGATAAATATTGGTCATAATGTTCGAAAAACTCCCCTGCTGTTCTTCAAAATAGTGTCATGGACACTTTGACATCTACCTTCATGTTCAGATTAGATGTCTTCAGTTTAGTTTAGAGATATAGCGTGGAAACAGTCCCTTTGGCCCACGCCGAACAGCGATCACCTCATACACTTGCACTATCATACACACCAGGGTCAACATACAATCTTTACTGAAGCCAATTAGCCTACAAACCAAAATGTCCTTGGAACTAACTCAGAAAGCCATTCTTATTTATACTGCTGTCTTCCTAATTCTAAGGTATAGTGCATGGAATGTGATGCATCTCTTACTTGAGTTCTTTCCAAGGAAACTTTCCAAGGGCATTTTGCATAAGCAGCTTTATTAAGGCATCCTTTGTACAATCCATCAGTTCCTGGAGCAGTTTCTGGTTGGTGATATTAGTGTCTCCCTAAGTATAGCCCTATATCTCAGTGTAATTCTGCAGGGCACTGGTGAGACTGCACCTGGAGCACTGTGTAATGTTTTAGGAAGGATATCCTTGTGGTGCAGAGAAGGTTCCGCAGGTTGATTTATGGGATGGAGGGGGTCAATGTTCAGCAGGTTGGATGACGACTCATTGGAAATCAGAACAAAAGGTGATCTCTGTGAAACATGTAGAGAGTTTTCCAAGGTGGATGATTTCACTTTAGTGCCTGTTTAGATAATGAGGCTAATGAGAATGGTGTGAGAGTTGACATTGACTAGTTGAGACCAATGGCTCCCAAGGGTGTCGGGGGTTATGGGGAGAAGGCAGGAAAATGGGGTTGAGGGGGAAAGATAGATCAGCCACGATTGAATGGCAGAGTAGACTCGATGGGCCAAATTGCCTAATTCTTCTCCTAGACTTCTGAACTTTTAAGACATAGGAAAATATGATAAGCATTGGATATTGTTACAGAATAAGAGCTTGTCCATTTCACTTGGAGATGATGAGAAATTACCTCTCTCAGTGGCTGTTTCCATGCTGTATCTCTAAACTAAACATAACTTGTACCTTACCGCTACTTTTGGGCAAGTGCCTGGTGTCAATGGGAGTATATTTTAAATTGACACAGCATCGACAAGTCCAGGGTCCAGTCAAGTCCAATACCCGAATCCCCAGGAGGAATTCCTCTAATGTCACACTTTGCTCGCAATCTGTGTAGTTGTAAAGCTACAGTAACTGAGAACGTCATTGTTTTGGTCCCAGTACTTATGACAATTAAACACGCGTGACTCTTCAACCAAACGGCACGGTTATGCAGCGGTAGAGTTGCCGCCTTAAAGCGAACGCAGCGCCGGAGACCCGGGTTCAATCCTGACTACGGGTGCTGTCAGTACAGATTTTGGACGTTCTCCCCGTGACCTGCGTGGGTTTTCTCCGAGATCTTTGGTTTCCTCCCACATCTCCAAAGACGTACAGGTTTGTAGGGTTAATTGGGTTGGTTAATGTTAAAAAAAAAAATTGTCCCTAGTGGGTATAGGATGGTGTTAATGTGCGAGGATCGCTGGTTGGTGCGGGGCCAAAGGGCCTGTTTCTCTAATCCCACTTTATTCCATCGATCCTCACCGCAAAAGTGTAGTTTATTGTTATTGTCACGTGTGTCGAGGTGTTTTGTCACGTGCTGTCCAGTCAAAGAGAATACATTTACATGATTACAATAAGGCCATCCACAGTGTACAGGTAAGGGCTAAAGGTGATTAGTTTAGAGCCACATTAACCATCCGTCTTAGCTTTAAAAAATACCAGTCAATGATTCTGCCTGATCATTCTCTGTTCCGTGCCCGACACCACAATGCCTCTCCCAGCTCTTATCTTTGCCCATGCTGATAAAGGAATTGTCTGCAATCCTGTGCCATCGACCAAAAGCAATTGCAGTGTTTCCCAACTCCGTCTGTCTGCCTTCAGTCTTTTGTTCGCAGCTCGCAGACTGATTTGCTTCAGCTGATGAGCAAGATAACTTTCCCATTCTCTCTCCACCGCTGGTCGAAGGCCAGGACTGGAAATCACCGGACGTTGGCACGTGATCAGTTGCGAGCTTGGTCTCGATCCATCCATCCTGTCATTCGGCATGGATCCCCTGCAGCCGTGTCTTGCTCCTGTCTTGGTTGCTCTGCTGGAGAGATTATCAGCAGAGATAGATAGCGCCTGGCCCATTCATGTTGTTTCTTGCAAAGACTAAAGCAGTTTTTTGACCGTTGTTCGGGATAATGATCACAGCAATTGTTAAGGACTTGCGTTCCTTGGATAAGGAAAGACAAGCTGCTGAACATTCCAGGAGAGAATGCAAGGCTTTGGACAAAGAATGCACCCGATTTCTGTTATGTGTGCCCTGTCATGTTGAGCATGGCCATTGTGGCCCGAAGGGCTTTTTCCTATGCAGTACTGTTCTTTGTGGGTGACAGCACCCATAGTCTGGATCGCACCCTGGGTCTCTGCTACGGTGAGGAAGCAACTCTGCGGCTGCACCATTGTTCTCCTCTAGTGTTGGAGCAATTCAGCGTGTCAGGCAGCATCTGTGGAGGGAATAAATCGCCTCTCTATTCCCTCCAGTGATGCTGCCTGACCCATTGAATTCCTTCAGAACCTTGTGTTTCACATCAAGGAAGGTGTTGGTTGAGGAATGAATGTCACCAATGCAGAGTATATAGAATTATATAAAATCACGAGGGCAATAGATGGGGTGAATGCACTGTCTTTCAACTGTGGTAGGGGAATCAAAATCAAGAGTAGATATGTTTCAGGTGAGAGGGACAGTATTTAGTATAAAAATAAGGAGCAACTTTGTCTCCCGGATGTTGGTGGGTATATGGAATGAGCTGCCAGGGGAGTTAGTTGAGGCAGTTGCTATAACAGCATTTAAAAGACACTTGGACATGTACATGGACAGAAAAGGTTGGAACGGGTACGGGCCACATGCAGACAAATAGGACGAGCTTTGAAGGGGCATCTTGGTCGGCATGGATGTGATGGGCCGAAGGGCCTGCTACCACGTTGTATGACTCTCTGATATGGCCAGGCAGCAGAGTTTTGGGTGATTCCAAGTGTGTGGAGAGTAGGTCGGGTGACTGAGCCAGAGTCAGTGTCTCAAGGGAATAAAACAGCTGAGTCATGGGATGCAGTGGTCAAAGGTGATTGTACAGTCCACAACCCACGTTGGGGCCAAATATGAGACCTAGATTGCAAACTGATTAGCTTATTTTTAGAGTTGCCAGAGAGAGGGACATATGGAGATGATTGAAGGGCAAGAAGTTAAGGTCTAGGCCTAACCTTTTTGATCACGGCCCAGAAAATAAAGGCTTTTTCTCTCTATTCCAACCCACAAATTGTCTTTCCCTCTCTTCATTTACTGTTCCATCATTTCACTTGATTTGAGGCTACTTAAATCAACAGCCAATTTTATTGTTTTGAAAGGGGTTCCTGGTTGATAAATTCCACCTAACAGTTCAAATGAGAGTAGCATTATTCATTCTGAAGGATTTATATGGTGAAGAAATTGTCTCCTTCCAGTAGCTAATAATTTGATAATTTAAGGCATTTCTTGCGTTGTTTCAGGTGAACATAACTCTGCTTGACATTAATGACAATCGCCCAGTTTGGAAGGATGAGCCATACTTGGTCAATGTGGTGGAAATGTCACCAGTTGACACAGATGTCATAACTGTAAGTATTGTCTTATTACTGCTTCAAATATCTGAACCTGCACATCAGATTAAACCAGAAAATGTTTTACATTCTCAGGAGATGTGTGGAGAGAGAAGTGATCTTTCACTTATTCTTTATCTCTCTCTGTCTCACTCTCCCTCTCTCTCTCTCTCTTATATATATTATACATACACACACACATTATCTCCGTTTTATCTCTGCTTGCTTTGTTGTCACCTTTTCCTAGCTAACAATGATCTTTTCCTTGAACTTCACCCCCGTTGATGTCTGATTCTCACACCTTAGACTTCTTTATCTCTGCATCTCCTGACTCGGTCTGAAGAAGGGTCTCTACCTCAAAAAGTCACCCATTCCATCTCTCCAGAGTCGCTGCCTGTCCCGCTGAGTTACTCCACCCATGGCCCTCGCTAGCTCCCTCTCTCCTTCCCACTAACTCCATGACTGAAGTCAGTATGCGATGGCATGTGCATTTATCTCAGTATCACACTTTGTCAACTGGTTTGCCTTTATATGCATGACCTGAAATAGGGCAGGAAATATGTGATGGGGTTGGACAGAGTGTAGAGCAAATTTGCAATGATAATACCCAAGCTAAACTATTATAACTAGCTGGCGAGATTGTCAAGGCTAACTTTTTTCTTGCAGGATAGTAATCTGAAGGAATCCATGGAGCTGCCTAAATGTCTAGTGTTTAATTATCAAATGCATTGGAAATGAACCAAAACAATTACATTCTTACTTGCTGCAGCTACACAGACACACTATACACAACAACAATATGATTTTTGCAATAATTATGAGTTATTCTAAGAAAACTAAACCCCAATAATGTAAAAAAATCAAAGGATGCAGAGGAGTGCAATGTCAGTAATGGTCCGTTGCTGAGGTAGGGTTAAGGTTCGGGTTGTCCAGGCTGGTTCACAAGCCTGTAGGAAGGAGCTGCAGATGCTGGTTTACACCGAAGATAGGCACAGAATGCTGGAGTAACTCAGCGGGACAGGCAGCAACTCTGGAGAGAAGGGATGGGTGATGTTTTCAGGTCGAGACCCTTATTCAGACTGAGAGTCAGGGGAAAGGGAAACGAGAGATATCGGCAGCAATACAGAGAGATATAGCACAGACAAATGAAAGATTTGCAACAAAGTAGCTGGAGAACAGAAGGAATCACAGAGGGGGAGCAGCGAGAGAGGGTGGTGCAGAACTCTCGTCGGAGAGAGGGGGATAATTACTTCAAAGTAGGCACGCCTTGAGGAGATTTTGCAGTGGAGGAATGTGTAGGAAGGAACTGCAGATGCTGGTTTGCACTGAAGATAGACACAAAATGCTGGAGTAAAGGGCCTATCACACTTGGGCGTCATTTGCGCATCACGCAGATGGTGCCCAAAGATTTTGTACATCCCAAAATCCATGGGCCCCTCGCACGTCAATGCCGACATCACTACACACCATGCGAGCATCAAGTGCGCAGCATGACACGCGCGTCGTGCGTCATGACCCGTGAATGATGTCGCGCCAATTACGCACAAATGACGCCCAAGTGGGACAGGCCCTTAACTCATTGGGTCAGGCAGCATCTCTGGAGGGAAGGAATGGGTGACGTCTCTGATTGACGTTTATTGATAAAACCCAGTAGAGGTGAGGAAATTTTTTTCCACCTGAAGAGTAAAGGTGGTCTAGGATTTGTTGCTTGAAAGGGTGATGGAGGCAGGAACCCTCATCACTTCTAAACAGCAAGGAAAGACTCTTGAACATTTATAGCCGGCAAGACTACAAAGTGAGGGCCGGGAAGATGGGATTTGCTTCAATAGATTTTGTTTTGTCCACCACAGACACGACCAATAGCTGGTGTCCTACTGCGTCATGAGTTTCTACACCTCCATAATAATGAATTAAAACTGCACACAGGTCACCCACAGTAGCACGTTACTGGTGAGCCTCTGTCATGATTCTCTGCAGAGTAGCAGTCACCCATTTCATTCACTGAACCAATGCATGTGCTTACTTTTGAGCAATGAGGAGAGGTGATTGATTATTAAGTGTTAAGTACTTGAGTGGAATAGAGAGCTAACTTAGCTTATCTTCTTTCAAAAGGCATTGACAACATTTATTGCACTGTATTTCATCAGACTTGATACGTTACAAGATGGATGTTTTAGAAATGCCATTTGAGTATTAATGTGAATGCAGGGTAGGTTTAATATAAATGCTCTTCCTGACTTCCGAGTATTTAAATGAATGATCGGGTGACACCGGGCTTTGGTGATATACTCACTGCAAAAGTGTCCTTGTTGTACACACCAAAAATAATTGACCAATTAAATATCGCAACGCATCTGTGATTATATTCATATTGGCGTCTGCGGAATCAGCTCCATGAATCTTCACCTTCTCAAGCCGAAACAATTAAATAGAGAATTGGCAGAGCCTTGCGCATAAACCCATAACAAAGTGAGTTGATAATTGAGGGAGTGCGAGGGTTAGTTATGACAGCTAATTTTCTAGGTAATGTTTCTTGGAGAGAATCACACAGTGACTACATTTGACAGGATAGTGGAATGATTTTTTTTTGTGCTATCTTGTTGTTGCTTTGTTCATACTGCTGATAAGCAAGCTGTTAAGTAGCTGCTTTATCTGTGATTTACTTTGGCTGAAAGGCAGGCACACTTATTTTCTTCCTTATGATGTGTCGCGACAGTGTTAACACTAATCATGCATTTTGAAATGTAATTGTAGCAATGTCAACTAATGGAGCAACCATTTTGCAATGAATCAGTCCGAGAGAGAATAAGATGAATTGCTCTTCATCTATTTCTCTTTTGGTGTTGTTTATAGTAAGGGGCTACAGGGAGATGAGTGTGTGATCAGGATGGATTCTGACTTCTGGTGCTCTTTGTAGAATTTGTATATTCTCCCTGTGACTACATAGGTTTGCCCCAAGTGGCCCCCAAAAATGTGCAGGTTGGTAGGTTGATTGGCCAATGTAAATGAATGGCAGACACAAAAAGCTGGAGTAACGCAGTGGGACAGGCAGCATCCCTGGAGAAAAGGAATAGGTGACGTGTCAATGATGGGTCGAAACCCTTCTTCAGACTGAGAGTCAGGGGAAAGAAGAACAGGAGATGTAGATGGTGATGTAGAGAGATATAGAAAAATGAATGAAAGATATGAAAAATAATAAGGATGATAAAGGAAACAGGCCACTGGTAGCTGTGTGCTATGTGAGAATGAGTCCGGGCTATATCGGTGAGACCAAGCGGAGGCTTGGCAATCGTTTCGCCGAACACCTCCGCTCGGTCCGCAAAAACCAACCCGACCTCCCGGTGGCTCAGCACTTCAACTCCCCCTCCCATTCCGTATCCGACCTCTCGGTCCTGGGCCTCCTCCACGGCCAGAGTGAGCAACACAGCAAGTTGGAGGAACAGCACCTCATATTCCGCTTGGGGAGTCTGCATCCTTTGGGCTTGAACATTGAATTTTCTCAATTCTGTTAACCCTTGCTGTCTCCTCCCCTTCCCACCTCTCCCTCAGCCCTCGGGCCCTGGCATTCCCTCTATCTCTATCTCCCTCCCGCACCCTAGTCGCACTAGCTTCTCATTTTCACACCACAAACAGCTTACAATGGCTTGTTCCGTTTATCATCGATACTTTTTTTGCATATCTTTCATTCATTGTTCTTTATCTCTCCACATCACCGTCTATATCTCTCGTTTCCCTGATCCCTGACCAGTCTGAAGAAGGGTCTCGACCCGAAACGTCGCCTATCTCCTTCGCTCCTTCGATGCTGCTGCACCCGCTGAGTTTCTCCAGCGTTTTGTGTAACCCAACGGACAATGAGGCTGTTCGGGTCAATGTAAATGAATGGTTCCTCGTGTGAATAAATGATAGAGTCAAAGGTGAATTAATGGGAATGCGGAGAGAATACAATGGGATGGATATTGGAATCGTGTGAAGCAGTGGCTAGTGGTCCACATGGATTCAGTGGGGCATGTTTCGCTGCCGAATGTTTCGGTAACTAAGAATATTGCTCTGAACATCTGAATGGATGGACATTGACTGACAATTTGCAAATTAAATTATATGCTAGTCCTACTTACACCTACAACATTCAGGCTCAACCACAATGTTTGTAACGTGCCTTCATCGTAGAACTGAAGTCGAGAAGTAAGTTTAGGAATAGATTAGAAACATAGAAAATAGGTGAAGGACTAAGCCACATCCTACATAGCTGTACAATAATCTCCCCATTCCATTCTTTGCTATAAAGGTATTTGTTATTATGACATAGTTGCTTCCAAAGAAACCTTATATTATGCAAAATCATATCAGTGGGGAAAAAAGGGGTTAGGGGCAAGAGAGTTTCAGACTAGCACTGACAATGTTATTTTTCATGCACTATATTCAAAACAGAAATATTTTAATAGCACAAGTTTATGCTGGCTACTGCTAGCTAAATATAGTAGTAGGCCCCTCTCGGTCATGACTGACCATGGGTGGTGCATCCTGGTCAGATGCAAGCCTGGGTGATGTCATATGGAGGACAGGCTGTTGCCCATGCAGCACACCCCCCCCCTCTCCACGTCGCTGATCGATCCAAGGGAACAGCAGGGCCGTCCAGCGCCGTCGCAGGAGCTGCCAGAGCGAGGTTGTAGACAACGACGAACTGCCTTAGGGGCCCCGACTCCGGATTTTCTTGAGGTTCACTCCTGGAGCCTTTTCCATGACTGGATATGGCCACAAGGCAGTGGCGGTTTTTAAATCAGAGTTTTCCCTCTCTTAGATGGACCGCCTTCCCAGGCTGACGAGCCCCATCTGCCCGAGACTCATGGGGGTGGGAGCGTCTACTTTCCCGTGCAGGTCTAAAGTACCTGCCCACTGCCCAGAAATATACTAATGGCTATATGTTGCATTGTTTAGTGGAGTGTAATTACACAAGTGTCAGAAAAAGCAACTGCATGTCTATTTTAATGGCCACACAGTGAAACTCACAGCCTGTATTTTTAAGGGTCAATGGTACCTAATTACTGCAGAGAGGTTTTTGTTTCTCAACAAGGACTTGTATTTGTCCAAGACAGAATTTTTTACTGCTTGTCAATTGCCAAAGTGGCCTTTCTAGTTCTTGGTCAAAAATTGTGCTATAACCAAATTGACCCACGCAAAGCGAATAGTCTTCCCGAATACATTGACAGCCTTGTATCTAATCATCACAGTGTTGCAGAACAACCTGCACTTATCATACTTGCATTCTCAGGGACACCCAGCCTCTCTTGTGCCCCCACTGTATTCTGTAGTTTCTCATCGGTTTAGCAATATTCTACTTTTGATTTAGTGATTTCTAACTTTTGCCTTCAATTCTCCCCACAGTTTCTGTCCCCCTTTTCTCTTTCCCTGATTACTCCTGTCTCACCCACATCCTTCCAAAACCTTGGTGCTGATGTAATCCCGAATCTTGGCTCTTGAACAACTTGGTCATGAAGGAACAATAGGTTAAAAAATACAGCTTTTATTGCATTCTTGAAATGTCAGTGAATACTGGCAGTCTAACAAGTTACTTTGAACCTGACGTGCATTCATAAAAAGCTGTTTTTTAAAAAAATTATTGATCCACCATCTGTCCTAATTTACCATTTTGTTCCCATCCTCTACTCTGTGCTTCAATTATATCTTTCTTCTATTTTTACTCTCTGTCTCCTTATTAAAGCTAATTTTCAGTCTTAAGTTTTCTCTCTCTCCCAAACCCTCTCACCTCTCTCCCCAGTCACTAATCTAGTGTCACGTATGTGGCCAAGTGTTCCTGGCCAGAAGGTATGTAAGCATGATTCTGATTCCCTTAAGCTCTTTCCATTCTTTATATCATCTACAATCCCCTCGAGGTAGCTGCAAACCTCAGGCCTCAAATATCTTTAGTCCCGCAAGGTATCTTGGACTTTAGATTCAAGAGGTTCAAGATTCAAGAGAGTTTATTGTCGTGTGTCCCAGATAGGACAATGACATTCTTGCTTTGCTTCAGCACACAGAATATAGTAGGCATAAATAATATAGAACAGATCTGTGTGTCCATACACCACTGAATATATATATATATATATGTGTATACACACACATAAATACATATATAAAGTGCAGTTGGCTAATTAAAGTTCAGATTTTGTTTGAGTTGAGTTTAATAGTCTGATGGCTGTGGGGAAGTAGCTATTCCTGAACCTGGATGTTGCAGATTTCAGGCTCCTGTACCTTCTACCTGAAGGCAGCGGAGAGATGAGTGTGTGGCCAGGATGGTGTGGGTCCTTGATGATGCTGCCAGCCTTTTTGAGGCAGCGACTGCGATAGATCTCCTCGATGGTAGGGAGGTCAGAGCCAATGATGGACTGGGCAGTGTTTACAACCTTTTGCAGTCTTTTCCGCTCCTGGGCGCTCAAGTTGCCGAACCAAGCCACGATGCAGCAAAACCGGTCAGCATACTCTCTACTGTGCACCTGTAGAAGTTAGACTACTGGCAGCTAAGTTCTTGAGCTCTGGAATTCCTTGCCCATCAGACAAGGGGTACAGAAGCCTGAAAACACATACTTCTAGATTCAGGGACAGATACTTCTAGATTCTAGAGTTTGTTCCCAGGTGTGATCAGGCAAGTGAACCATCAATTTGCCAGATGACAGCCAACTAGAGAATGATCCTGACCTCCCATCTCCCTCATTGAAGACCTTTGGATTATCTTTAATTGGACTTTACTAGACTTTATCTGGCACTAAACGCTATACCCTTTATCCTGTATCCGTGCACTGTGAATGGCTATCTGGATAGCATGCAACAAACAGATTTCCATGGTACCTCAGTACACATTTCAATAGTAAACTAAACTAGAGTCTCCTTGCCTGCTGTTGCTGCTTCAAACTGCTCCTTAAAGCCCATCGTTTTGACCAACCTTTTGGAAATTGGCCTTGTCTTGTGTTGCTTGCTCTCAAATCTTATCTGTGAGTCTCACTGGGGCATTTTCCTTGGTGAAAGGTTCCCCACCTTGTATCTACTGCTGCTGAGAGAAATAATGAATAACAAGGCCAATTGTATCTCTTCCACAGGTGTCGGCCTATGACCCAGACCTGGCTGAGAATGGCTCTGTGGTGTACACCATCAGCCCTCCAAACCCTTTCTATCGAATAAACAGAACCACGGGGAAGATCCGAACTTCAGGAGCAGTGTTGGACCGAGAGAATAAAGATGCCAGGGATGCTGAAATGATGAGAAAAATCGTCGTTTCAGCCACGGACCGTGAGTAATAAAGAAGCTGATGAAGCAATTAAGACGTCATGTTGCAATAGTCACTCATAGTATTTTATGTCCAATTACTATTGCAATGTTTAGACAGGTACATGGATAGGACAGGTTTAGAGGGATATGAGCCAAATGGAGGTAGATGGGACCTGTATAGATGGGACATGTTGGCCGGTATGGGCAAGTTGGGCTGAAGGTCCTGTTTCCCTGCTGTAGGATTATGACTCTATAATCTGGTAACTCTTACTCACCACATCACCTGGCCATGTGTGTTCCAGCCATGTGTGTCCAGGTCACATGAAGAATGGTTTAATGTTGAAAGTGTGTAAGAAAATCGGGCAACATTGCTTTAACTCTCTCCCTGCGTGACTCGCGCAGATTTTTTCACTAAATAAACCTCAAGCCTACACAACATCGGAAAGCGGTTGGGACAAACGATCGGGAGTTGGTGGCTAGAGATATCGCCTGGAAGATAGACACAAAAAGCTGGAGTAACTCAGCAGGACAGGCAACACCTCTGGAGAGAAGGAATGGGTGACTTTTCTCATCATTTCTCGACTGAATCGTCACCCATTCCTCCTCTTCAGAGATGCTGCC
>CM069165.1:21984343-22203584 GCA_035221665.1 Okamejei kenojei
AGGCAAAAGCTCAGGGGCGACCGCGCCTTTGCGGTTGCAGCTCCTAGACTAACAGCATCCCTCTTCCCATCAGAACTGCCCCCTCCATCGACTAAAAACTCATCTCTACTCCCAAGCCTTTCTTGACGTCCTCTGAGTGAGGGCTATATGTATGTAGTGATGTTTGTATTTAATCTACGAACCACTATTGTTTGTTATACTATTCTTATACCAATGTAAAGCACTTTGGCCAACGAGAGTCGTTTTTTTAAATGTGCTATATAAATAAAATTGACTTGACTTGACTTTCCAGCCCACTTGATTATCACCCCATCATTTACCTATACAGGACCCATACAGTGAATGGCAGGGCATCTGGGGAGTGTTGTAGAGCAGAGGGGTATCAGAGTGCAGGTACTTAGTTTTCATTGAAAGTGGCATCACAGGTAGACAGGGTGGTGAAGAACTTTGTTTCAGCACATTGACCTTCAGCAGTCAGAGTTTTGAGTGTACTATGTGTAGGAAGGAACTGCAGATGCTGCTTGACACCAAATGCTGGAGGAACTCAGCGGGACAGGCAGCATCTCTGGCGAAAAGGAACAGGTGACACTTTGGGTCGAGACGCTTCTTCAGACTGTGACTGTGCACGCTCGTGCTTCTAACTTTTTATACATAGGGGAGGTTTCGGAAGCGGGGCTTTCGAATTCCAAAAAAAACCATTCCCGCCCGGTTAATAGTGAATTTGTTCTGCTGAGTTCTCATTTTGGAACGCGGGCCTTGTTTGTTCTTTCAGTGATGGACATGAATGACGAGACTCCGACCTTCCACCCAGCTGTTCACCGCATCTCTCTGCCGGAGGACGTGCCCAGGGATTATGTGGTCGTCCATCTCAACTGTACCGATGCAGACGCTGGTCTGAACGCTGAGCTCAGTTACTTCATCACAGGTGCGTGGCTGGCAAAACCAACAGAGCTGAAGTTTAGCCACAGACCAATGCACAGAAAATCTTTGTCCTGTCTTGCAACATCCATGTCCGCACCATTGTTTGCCAGCACACCAGTTTTAATCAACAAAATGAACATGGACCGGTACATTGATAGGAAAGGTTTTGATGGATAGGGACCAAAGGCTGGCAGGTAGTGTAGAAGTGACACCTGGAATAGATGGGGTAAATATACAGTATTTTGCACAGTAGTGGAATCTAGAACCAGAGGACATAGGTTTAAGGTGATGGGGGAGATTTAAGAGGAAACTGAAGGCCATCATTTTCTTGTCATGGAATGTAGCCAATTCTCGCTCGCCTACACTTCTGTAGATGGGACATGTTGGCTGGTGTGGGCAATCTCCACACTGTAAGAGTCTATGACTCTATAACTATGGGATAAAACTAAGCTGAACTAAATTTAGATTAAAGGCCAGCGTAGTAACCAGGCACATATGAAGAAGATTTATTTGTACATGAGTGAAGGGACTAGCAGGTTACGTTCTTGAAAATCTTTCAACAATGATTTTCATTTTGAAGTCTTACTACCATTGGAAGCTCATGGACTTGAATTCATAGCTCTGCCCCTCCCTTCAAAATTGCTGCCTGGCCTGGCGGCTATAGATATAATGCATCATAAGGTCATATGGGATAGGAGTAGAATTAGGCCATTCGGTCGATCAAGTCTTCTCTGCCATTCAATCATGGCTGATCTATCATCCCTCCTAACCCCATTCTCCTGCCTTCTCCCCCAAAATCTCTGACATCAACTCACTCTGTCGCCTGACAAACACCTAAGGTTGTTTTCTGAACATTATTTGGTTACTGGCGCTAATTTAAACAAATGACTGTACTTCAAAAGTAATCCAGTGTTTGCTGAAGATTTTGTTTTGTAAAATTGAATGCATGTTTCCTGAATTACTATCATCCATTAAACATATCCTGGTGCACGCTACGCGTATATTCACAGTGGTACGTACGTGTAACTTCACAAAGAGCCAGAGGCCACGAACATTGAAGGAGACGGCACTAGCGAAGATAGAATGGCGCAGGATTAACTCCAATAGATTTACAGTAGTTTAGTTTAGTTTGGAGATCCAACGGAGAAACAGGCCCTTCGGCCCACAGAATCCACGCCGAACAGCGATCCCTGCACACTAACACTTTCCTACACACACTAGGGACAATTTATATTTATAGCAAGCCAATTAACCTCAAACCTGTATGCCTTTGGAGTGTGGGAGGAAACCGAAGATCTCGGAGAAAACCCACGTGGTCACGGGGAGAACGTACAAACTCCGTACAGAAAGCACCCGTAGTCAGGATCGAACCAGGGTCTCTGGTGCTGCAAGCACTGTAAGGCAGCAGCTCTACTGCTGTGCCCCCGTTGTAAGCCATATTAGGAACATTCAAAACATAGGATATAGAATAGAAAAAAAATAAAACGCAGGAACAGGCCCTTTGTGCCACAATGTCTCTGCCGAACATATTGTCAAGCTAAACACATCCCATCTCCCTGGATGCAATCATTATTCCTCAGTCCCATGCATATCCATGTGCCCATCAATAAAGCCTCTTAAATGTCACTGCACGCCACTGTTTTCCCCAATAACTGAATAAGCATCCAGTTGCTTTGTGAAAATTGTGTGTGGAATTAACCGTGGAAAAGAGATTCCTCTGGAGCTTTTGTCAATACGTGATTCCCTGGTCACATTTGGCAGAAGAAACAGCTTCTCCACTTACTTCCTCATGCCTAATATTTTTAATGTCTCTCCTGCCAGCCTTCCTCTTCGCCAACTACAATCATTGCATCTCCAGGTTCTCCACACGACTGAAACGCATCACCATTGTGATCACCTGCATAAAGCTCCCCAGAATGTTCTATTCTTCGGAAAGTGTAATGCGAAAAGGATTATTATGACTTATTCCTTTTTGTATTAGTGCCCTTATTTACAAAGCCAAGCACAATATAAACTTTCTCAACCAGTATAAACCTACACTGCCTCCTTCAGACTGTTGAATATGAATGATTCCTCTGGGCCTGAATTCCCACATGCTCTGTTTACAATAGAACATAGAACACGACAGCCCAACAACAGGCCTTAAGCCCACAATGGATGTGCCTAACATGATACCAAGACCAATTCTTATCTGCCTGCACATAATCCATAAGAAGGGTTTGGCCCGAAACGTTGCCTATTTATTTCGCTCCATAGATGCTGCTGCACCCACTGAGTTTCTCCAGCACTTTTGTCCACCTTCGATTTTCCAGCATCTGCAGTTCCTTCTTAAACATCCATATTCCTCCATTCTGTGCAGAGCCACATGCCTAACCAAAAGTCTCTTAAATGCTGCTAACGTCAGCTTCCACCGCCATCCTCGGGTACACATTCCAGGGACCCATCACCCCTTGTTTAAGAATCAAAAAACTTGCTCCACACATCTCCTTTAAATCTTTACCCATTTACCGTAAACTTTGCCCTCTGGTATTTGACGTTTCCATCCTGGGGAAAAAAGTTCTAACTGTTTACCCTCCCTGTGCCTCTCATAATTTAATACACTTCCATCAGATCTCCCCTCAACCTCCGGTATTCCAGAGAAAACATTCCAAGTCTGTCCCACCTCTCCTTGTAGTAATAGCCATCAGGCTATTAAACATGACAACAAATAGGCTCTGAACGGCAACAGACATTATTATTAATGCACTATATGTGTTATTTATTGAGCATGCGTGCTCGTATATACACACTCTGAACTTTTTTTCGTCTCCCATTATGTACTATGTTTACATATTCTGTTGTGCTGCAGCGAGCAAGAATTTCATTGTCCTATCTGGGACATATGACAATAAAACTCTCTTGACTCTTGATAAAGCCACTAATCCGTGCAGCCTTCTGGTAAACCTCCTCTGCCCCCTTTTCACATCCTTCCTGTTTTGGGGCAATCAGAAATGCACGTTAGATTCTGGCTTTGCCATGAAGTCACCTGTGAACAATCCCCATCCCTCGGGCCAATGAACCAATTCTAGACAACATTCGGGTCTGGCTGTTACATGGCAAGCAGCATCCATGGCCCATTACAAAGCTAGACAATGTCTATCCACCCACCCTTGGCATTAATTGGCATTTTTCCAATGCAGAGTCCTCCTCCGTCAAAGTCCTGGGTGACCACCATTTGACCAGCAACCCGATTAGATTGACCACAGCAATGCAGTGCCACTAGATGAGTTCTAAAGTTGGTGAATGGCTCACCTCCTGACGCTCCAGAGCCTTTCTCCAAGTCGGGAGCATGGTGAAGAGTGTCAGGGGTTATGGGGAGAAGGCAGGCGGATGGGGGTTGAGAGGGGAAGATAGATCAGCCATGATTGAATGGAGGAGCAGACTTGATGGGCCGAATGGCCTAATTCTGCTCCTATAACTTTCCACCTGTCTGCATGAATGTAGGGAAGCCTGATACCATCAGGACAAAGCTGCTCGCTAGGTTTGTACCTTGTCCACCATGCTAATCATTCTTTCCTTCCACCATTGGTTGCTGTGTGGACACATTCGACATTCTGCATCCCAAATAAATGAAGAGTTGTGTGGCCTCCCCTGCTGTATTATTCTACGATGATGTGGCGCTCATTTAAATGTCCCCGGGCGTTGGATTTAACTGGAGCTACAACGGGAGACTGCGTACAAATGGTCTGAGTGTTCTCGTGTGAAGCGAGTGGCATCAATTCTCCATCTCTTCTTTACAGTGCAGGAAATGAGACCTGTCCTGTTTAATCTGTCAGATTTGTGGCCTCAAGATAACACATCCATCTCAAAAAAAAATAATGCAAAGTTATCTTTCAGGTGGAAACAACGATGGAAAATTCAGCGTTGGCTTTCGAGACGGAATTGTCAGAACCGTGGTGAACCTGGACAGAGAGACTCAAGTTTCTTACACACTGGTTTTGGAAGCTATCGGTGAGGAGCTAAGCTGATTGTCCTTGGTTGTAATTGCTGTGTCAGTGGTGATGGGACCTTCTGCTATTAAGGCCCCTTTGCCTGGCATTTCCTTCATAAACCTCTCACTCTCTCTTCACCTCCCACTACTCCATTAAAACAATCCTCAAATCCTCAGGGTTTGGTCACCTGTCAAACACCTTGAGTGATTTAATTACGCAAACGCTTCTGAGACTTACTGCTACTTAAATATTAAAAGATTCCATTGGACTACAAGAGCTCTTCTGACTGTTCTGATCAATACCTGTTTCTCCTAAAGCAAATTAGCCGGTCATTTACTGCTGTTTGCGGCAGTTTCCTCTTTGCTGCTGTAACAGTGACCCAATTCAAATCATTTGTGGCTACTCGAAGTTCCAAAGGACCTGGTGCACTCCTGGCTTTTTCATTTACCTTGATCAACATTCAGCTCGAGCTCTAATACCTGTACTTAAGGTGTTCCCTTGCACTTAATACTTCAGTATCAATTCCCATGCTTGTCGTGTCAATTCTCTTCCTCCCCTGTTCCATTCTACAGTACCTTAGTCATTGCCCCCTTTGATCTGTGTTTTCACTCCTTCCCCTTCCATATCTCTGTATCTCCTGATTCTCAGTCTGAAGAATAATCTCAACCCGAAATGTCACTCGTTCCATCTCTCCTGAGATGCTGCAGGTGCCGCTGAGTTACTCCAGCATTTTGTGAGCATCTTCCCATTGTAAATGTGTGATGGTGGAATAACGGGAATCCGTGTCTTGTGGGCGCACAGAGTTACTTTGGAACATAGTTCAAAATAACATTGAATGCATGCCTTATGTTGGCCTTAAGGCTTGGCTGGCTGGTCCGACCCCACAGCATCCAACCTGTGTAGTTTTGAACTGGACAAACATTGGAGTTGGCTCATGCCTGCCCAGTCCATCCCCCTGCCCGATTCAGGCCAACCCACCCAGCATCACCATGAGTCAGTTACACATCTGAGACTAGTAGCCAGGTCATGGTGAAGGAAGGAAAACCCACCAACGCTTGGACTCAGATCAGCTCGAGCAGCGTCATGTCTGGGTAAGACCCCACATTTAGTCTCAAGCACACTTCTACATGTGCACTCTGGAGAAAATATTAGATTTAAGGTAGAGGAAGATTAGCTAACTGGATAGCTCAACACTGCAGGCCAGCGCAACACATCTCTCTGGAAGACTAGGTGGTAACCGAGTGCCCTGTTGTGCTGCTCATTCCATGAAGTGTTTCACAACCAACGCACCACTTTTGAAACGTAATACAAAGGATCTGTAAATGCTTGTCTATAGCAAAAATGCTGGAGTAATAGTGGGTCACGCAGCATATCCGGAGAAAATGGATAGGTAACGTTTCGGGTTGGGAACCCTTCTATCTGAAGAAGGGTCTCGACCCAAAACGTCACTTATCCATGTTCTCAAGAGATGCTGCCTGACCCGCTGACTTACTCCAGCATTTTGTGTCCATCTACAGCACGTTTGAAGTTGTAGCCACTGCAACGAAATGAATAACTTGAATTTCTGTAGCACCTTTTTTGATTTGATTTAAATTATTCTTCCCTTACAGTCACACAAAAAACTTTCATGTCCCAGTGAACCACTTTACATCTCTGGGGTAATGTAACGCAGCAAGGTCCCAGAAGCACAATGTAATAATGACCAGGGATTCCTTCTTGATGACCTTAGTTTTAGTTTAGAGATGCATCGTGGAAACGGCCCACCGTGTCCGTGTCGACCAGCGATCCCCGCACACGAACATTATCGTACACACACTAGGGACACTTTACAATTTTACCAAGCCAATTAGCCTACAAACCAGTACATCTTTGGAGTGTGGGAGGAAACCGGAGCACCTGGAGAAAACCCACGCGGTCACAAGGAGAACGTACAAACTCCATTCAGGCAGCACCCGTAGTCAGGATCAAACCCCTGATCCCTGCAGCCGTAAGGCAGCATTCTGCCGCTGCGCCTCCGTACCGACAAGGTCAGAGAGATAAATATAGTTGTACTATCAACTTCTAGCTCTTCTTCAAAATGATTCCTTGCGATCTGTAGGCAGGCAGAACCTTGATTTTAATTCCGAACTGAAAGATAGTTCCTGTAACCATGCAGCACTCGGCACTGCCAGCATTGAGACGGTTCACCTTGTGAAGATCTGGTGTGGGACTTGAACCCACCACCTTAGACTCAAAGGTGAGAATGGATCAGGCAGAGAGGCCAATCAAAGACTGAGAACCGACTCCTCAGACTTTCAGGATTGGCACATGTTTTGTAAATACTGTGACTCTTTTCTTTAATTCGAGGCTCTAAGTAAGAATGAGCCTAACTTTATTCAGCGCTGTCACAGGTCGGGAATGGAAGCGAGGAAGGTTATTTGAATTGATGACAGCCCTAGATTATCAAACCAAGGGCTGATCTGATCTGACATAACTTCTCTTCCGCTGAGTGCTTTCATCCTTCCAAATTAAGTCAGATTTATTTTTTCTATTATTATCTTTGACGTTTATTATTAATAAAAATCAGTGTTGTCATAATGACCCATCGGGGAACAGAATAGTTTTTAGCAAGGAAATTATTTTTAAAAAGTTTGTGTCTTGCACAAGTTAAGTTTGATTTTGGCTACGTTTCTGATCAATTGTGGGCTTGGTAATAATCAGTCAAATCCCAGCCATGACTTCTTCCTGGTTGTACAGTTTGAACCCTTTGTGCTTAATTTAATTCTGGTCACGGATGCACATTGAAGGGATTGGATCAGGCAGACTGCACAGGGAAGAGTCATGAGGCCAGACAAGTATAATTTAGACCCTTCGTGATCGCGTGACCTTCTTCATGACCTTTGGAAACTCCTTGTTAACTTGTAAATGAAGCAAAACCCTTAACTGTTCCATATTAATCCATGCCACACGGATTTAGTAAAGGGGGTTCATGCCAGTAAGTTCAGGAGGTTGTCAATAGACAATAGATAATAGGGTGCAGGAGTAGGCCATTCCCAATCAGTACCCCGTTCCTGCCTTCTCCCCATATCCCCTGACTCCGCTATTTTTAAGAGCCCTATCTACCTCTCTCTTGAAAGCATCCAGAGAACCTGCCTCCACCGCCCTCTGAGGCAGAGAATTCCACACACTCACCACTCTCTGTGAGATAAAGTGTTTCCTCGTCTCCGTTCTAAATGGCTTACTCCTTATTCTTAATCTGTGGCCCCTGGTTCTGGACTCCCCCAACATCGGGAACATGTTTCCTGCCTCTAGTGTGTCCAAGCCCTTAACAATCTTAACAATGTCCTGCAACATGGCAACAGATTCCTTGGGGGTCAGGGGTGGGGGGGGGGGGGTTGGAATGAAATACCAACTGTGTTGGAATTTTGTCAGAAGTAGTTACAGACTGAGATGGGGGCATTCTGGGTTGAGGTGTAGAGTCAAAGAACTGCTGATGTTGGTTTATACCAAAGATAGACATAAAGTGCTCCTGCTTTCATTCTGATGAAGGGTCTCGACTCGAAACGTAGAGTCTGAAGAAGGGTCTCGACCCGAAAAGTCACCCATTCCTTTGCAGAGATGCTGTCCATCCCGCTGAGTTGCTCCAGCATTTTGTGTCTATCTGCGATTTAAACCAGCATCTGCAGTTCCTTCAGTACACATTCAGACCTGAGATGTCACCTTTCCTTTTTTCTCCAGAGATGCTGCTAAGTTACTCCAACACTTTATGTTTAAGAAAGAAGTGCAGATGCTGGAAAAATCAAAGCTAGACAGAAATGCTGAAGAAGGGTCTCGACCCAAAACGTCGTCAGTTCATTCTCTCCATAAATACTCCAGCATTTTTGTCTACCTTCTACACTTTATGTTCATCTTTGCTATTCCGGGTTGCTATGGGAGAAATAGATCATATAACATACACATTCACTCTTTCTGTTGTGATTTACAAAACCAAAAAACATTTCTTCACGTAACTCTTTGATGAGAGATAGTCAAAATTAACAGCGAGTAAATCTACTTGAAATAATAGAAGTTTATACCCCCCAATTGTTACTGCCAGCAGTATAACTATCTTGAAATGCTGTGCGTTTGTTTGTGACAGCATTCATTTTCCTCAAGAACGCATTGCTGCATTGACTGGCGTAACTATGCCTGTCCTCAAAAGCCTGAGGTAGTGAGAAATGCATTGGAGGCTTTTCAGTGTCGAAAATAGGGGATTCTGCCTATCGAATCGACAGCGGTGTCTATCTCGACCCGAAACGTCACCCATTCCTTCTCTCCAAAGATGCTGCCTGTCCCACTGAGTTTCTCCAGCTGCTTGTGTCTATCAGCAGTATCTAGATCCTTGCGTTGATATCCATTCCTTCTTTCCTCTCCACTTCATCCGATATTCATTTCTTGAGCAAAATTAATCTTGACGAGGTTTCTGCCTCAGCAATAACTTTGCAAAGAATTACTCATTACATTCACACTCAGTGGGTTTTAGCACATTTTTGATGCGGTTTCTTGTAATTAAATCATTATTGTTTGGTCTTGTCGCTGCTGCCGTGACTGAACCTTCCTGATTCATTTAGAATGGATCTGCTTCTGCTCATTAATCCTTGCAGTAGTAGAATTACTGCAAGGTCGATACCAGGCACCCCCTGCACGGACACACAGCACCTCCACCCAGACTGAAATCCAGAGCCAGTTTCTTGCAGACAGTCCCACCTCTCCAGACAACCAAAGAAACAGCAAGGACCAATATCTGGAAAGATGAATGGAACCAGCTCAACACACGGAGCTGGATGGAGAGAGGAATCACTCCGACTTAATGCCTCGCCAGCGGGCACGACCTCCCACGGCCAACCTGGAAGACCCTCGACAGATTACGAGTGGAGGTGCAGGGGAGGTGCAAAGCACTTATGAAAGCCTGGAACTACCAGGCAGAAGACACATGCAGCTGTGGAGCAGTACAGACAATGTCCCATCTACTGGAGTGTGACGAGGCCCCCCCCAGTGCAGCCCCCAGGACCTGGCTGAACCGACCCGACCAGCTGTGACCTGCACCAGATACTGGCAGAACGACATCTGAGATTGCAACCGACTCGAAGAAGAAGTAGTTCCCTCCCGAGCAGTGGTTCCTAAAGAGGGCTGTGGCTGTGGGGGGGAGGCGTTACGAGGCAAGAGGATGTTTCCACTTGTGCAGGGGTTCCCAACCTTTTCCGTCCTGTTTACCCCAGGCAACTTTAATAGCACATAACAATATTATTTCACTTATTTATGAACAACTAATGATGAACAGATACCGGTATACCAGAACCAAACACAGTCAGTCAATGAGAAAAAATATGTACAAATCCGGAATCAACAGATTTACACCCTGGGTAGGCGAAATGTACCCCTTGGAGGTAAATTTACCCCAGATTGGGAACCCTTGCACTAGTGGGAGAGTCTCGAACCAGAGGCTGTATCCTCAGAATAATAGAGTGTATCTTTAGAAAGGAGATGAAGAGGAATTTATTTAGTCAGAGGGTGGTGAATCTGTGGAATTCATTGCCACAGACAGTTGTCAAAGTCAAGTCATTGGGTATTTTCTTGACGGAGATTGACAGAGTGTTGATCGGTGCGGGTGTCAGGAGTTATGGGGAGAAGGCAGGAGAATGGGGTTGAGCGGGGAAGGTAGATCAGCCATGATTGAATGGCGGAGTAGACTTGATGGGCCGAATGGCCTACATCTGCACCTATGACTCATGGATTTATGAAGAGAGATGGACCAGGCGTAGGGCGAGAGAGCAGTCAGTACACACTTGATTGTTCTGCCGTGCACTCCACTGACATTCTCTCTAAAAACACGCACTCCTTTGCTAAATGGTATTTCATGAAACTTTTCAAAGTTGAGAAACTGGTGACACATCATCAAGCCCATCCATCGCATTGCAAATTGACGGAACAGTGAGGTGGTTACTAGATGTGTTTAGCGTTTAGAGATACAGAACCAAAACAGGCCCTTCGCCCACCAAGTCTGCGCTGACCAGCGATCCCCGTGCGCCAACACTATCCTACACGCACTAGGAACAGTTTACAATTAACCTACAAACCTGTAGGTCTTTGAAGTGTGGGAGGAAACTGGAGCTGCCGGAGACCACCCACGCAGGTCACGGGGAGAAAGTCCAAACTCTGTACAGATAAGCACCCGTAGTCAGGATCGAACCTGGGTCTCTGGCGCTGTAAGGCAGCAACTCTACCGCTGCGCCACCATTCTGGTATCTAAATGAGTATCAGTATCAGAAAAGCTGGTATCATGGGATGAAGTTCGTTAATTTTGTTAAATTAATTAAACTAAAAAGTAGTAATTGGATTTTGAATAAATGTGCAATTAATTATTCCTGTTTTTAATTTTATTGTGTCATTATCTTCTGTAGTGGGTTGCGCAAACCTCTATTCTGAATGTTCAGTCTGAAGAAGGGTTTAGGCCTGAAACGTTGCCTATTTCCTTCGCTCCATAGATGCTGCCTCACCTGCTGAGTTTCTCAAGCAATTTTGTCTACCTCCGCTATTCTGAATAATAGTTTATATTGAGTAGGGGAGGGGACACGGGGGGGTGAGTTTATGGGGGCAAGGGGGCGGTGGCCCAAAACAGGTTCCAGGGAGAGCTGGGTGACCTGAACAGAGAACTGGCTTCATGGAAGGAAGCACACGAGAGATGGGGGAAGGTTGTTTTTTCCAGACTGGGGGCTTGGGATTAGTGGTGTGCTTCACAGATCGGTGCTGGGCCCATTGCTATTTGTTTATATCAACAGTTTGGATGAGAATGTACATGGCGTGATTTAGTAAGTTTGCAGATGACATCAAAACGGGTGGTATCGTAGAGAGGGAAGGTGGCTATCAAAAGTTACAGCAGGATCTTGATCAGCTGAGCAAGTGGGCTGAGAATTGGTTGATAGATTTAATGCAGATAAGTGCCAAGTGCTGCATTTTTTCGGAACTTGAATCAGGGCAGGACCTGAGGGGGCAACTTTTTCACACAGAATGTAGTGGGTTTATGGAACAAGCGTGCCAGAGGAGGGAGTTGAAGCTGGTGCAATAACTACATTTAAGACATTTGGAAAGGTAGGTGGTAAGGAAAAGTTTAGAGGGATAGGGGGCAAATGCAGGCAGATGGAGCTGGCCTAGATGGGGCATGTTGGGCTGAAGGGGTTGGGTCTGTACTGTATGAATCTACAGTATGTCTGCAATATCCTGTTGATTCTCATCTTTTTTGCACTGCGGAACGAGGTAGCAACATAACTTCCTCAAAGCTCAATAACTATCTGTGTCTGTGATATTGGCGGGTGCAATTCTGATCTATTTCACTCCCCTGGTAAATAACCGCCATCTACTCCGCTTTAGTTTTCCCAAGTGCATTTCTGCCGAGGCGAGGAAGTCAATGGCTGTTTGGGAATAGCGAAAGGTGCAGGAATGAGTGGAGGCTCACAAACTTTCACTGAAACCATGTGGATGGTCTGGAGTCTGGATTTTCTTTATACCAGAGGAAAAGGTGACGATACATTTGTGAAGTGATCATTTAGAAACTTGCAATGGAAAGAGTTAGGGAAAGAAAAGCACAATTTGAGTTGGTGAAAATGTGTGAGGAAATCTTCTCCAGTAACATAACAAGCAATTGTAGAGTTGTGGGTGCAGCCTTGTCCACCCCATAAACCGTCCTTCACCACCCTCCTGCTCACCCCATCATCTCCATCTACATTTCACACTGTCATGAGAAAGCAGCCAAAATGATCAAGGACCACTTGCACTCACTAGAGAGTATGTACCAACAGACACGGGTACAACCTCTTCCCCATTGTTATTGCGCTACTGAACTGACTCTCGTAATCTAATAGCCCTGTCCCACGGTACGTGTTCATTCCAAGAGCTATCCCGAGTTTGCCCTGATTCGAACTCGGAGATTTGCGGTAATGGCCACCCGTCGGTACTCGGGGCTCTCGTGGACATTTTTCATCATGTTGAAAAATCTTCACGAGTCTTCCCGTGCTTACCTGCCGTTAGCGAGTCTTCCCGAGTGCCTGCGTTAGCACTAAGAGACGTCCCCGAGCTCCAACTTACCCGCTACGTTCATTCTCCGTGCTTACCACGAGTTTGATTTTTTTTTTAAACTCGGGAGAGCTCTAGGAATGAACTTGTACCGTGGGACAGGGCTTTTAGGGTGTAGTCCCGTTCTTCCAACCTACCTTGTTGAGCCCTTGCACATATTTTTATCTACACTTTCTCCCCTACCTGCTGTACATGTGTTATGGTTTGATTGTACTCGTGCATGGTAAGATGTTACTGGATGGTGTGTGTTGCACAAAGTTATTCATTGTACAGGTGACGATCGTAACCCATACCTATCTTCACACAGATAATGGTCCCGCTGGAGGCAGAAAGACAGGGACGGCCACTGTGTACGTCACGGTGGTGGATGTCAATGACAACCGCCCCATCTTCCTGCAGAACACCTACGAGGCCAGTGTCCCCGAGAACATCACCGAGTCCACCAGCGTGCTGCGGGTGAGTTAGACTGAAGCCTCTTACCTGCACAGTCAGAGATGAAATCCAGATCATAAAGGAACAAGACGTTTGTGTGTGTGTGTGTGTGTGATATGGGCCTGTCCCACTCAGGCGATTTTTTTGGGGCGACGGCCACAACATTTTCAACATGTTGAAAATGTTTCGGCGACAGTGCCGCCAGTTTTTGCTGTCGTAGGTTGGCATAGGTGTTGTAGGTGCTGTCGTAGGTTGTCGCCAGGTGTCATAGGTAAATTCCATTAAAACTAGTCTCTGGCAGTCACCTAAAGAGTCGCCCAGTGGGACAGGTGCTGACACGATGGGCTGAAGGGCCAGTCCCTGTGCTCTAGAGTTCTGGGCCATTTATCCCCAAAGTTCTGACCAATATTTATCCCTCATTCATTGCTCACAAGATCATTACTTTGAACCAGCATTACCTTCGTGTTTGTGGAAATTAATTTGCTGCCGTGTATTCTACATCCTATCGGTACCATTGTTGACAGTGCGACACGGTGGAGGCCCAGCGGTAGAGTTGCTGCCTTACAGCGCCAGAGACCCGGGTTCGATCCTGACTACGGGTGCTCTATGTACGTGCTCCCTATGACCGCGTGGGTTGGCTCCGGGTGCTCCGGTTTAAACCCACACTCCAAAGCCATACAAGTTCATAGATTAATTGGCTTCAGTAAAATTATGAAACTATCCCTGGTGTGTAGGTTAGCACTAGCGTACAGGGTGGTCAGAGCCGGATTTACCACTAGGCTTCATAGGCTGAAGCCTAGGGCCTCCGGCAAGGGCAGGACACCTGCGGTTCAACTCTCTATCTATCTCTGTCACTCTCAGTCTCCGCCCGCCATCCGTATTCAGCACCCATATTCAAGATCAATTCCGGGTCTCTGGCAATTTTAGGCAGCAACTTTATGGCCAATGTACTGCCCCATAGTCTTGAACTGAATTAAAACATACACAAGCAGTATAGGGGGCCATAGAGTCACTTGGAGATTTAAGACTGAAAATTGATATTTTCATATTTTTAGTAACCAAAGTTATCAACGTATATTTTTTTGTGTTTTGGAAAACAAAATATAGTGGCACAGCTGGTGGACTTGCTGCCTCACACGCCAGAGATCCGTGTTCGATCCTGTCCTGGGGCACTGTCTGTTGAATTAGCATATTCTCCTTGCAAGTGTGTGGGTTTCCTCCCACATCCCAAAGACGCATTGGCTTTGTAGGTTAACTCGTCTCTGTAAAATTGCCCCTAATGTGTAGGGAGTGGGTGAGGAAAGTGGGATAACAGAACATGTGTGAATGGGTAGACAAAAATGCTGGAGAAACTCAGCGAGTGAGGCAGCATCTATGGAGCGAAGGAAATAGGCGACGTTTCGGGTCGAGACCCTTCTTCAGACTGATGTGAGGGCGGGGCGGACGGGAAGAAGAAAGGAAGAGGTGGAGACAGTGGGCTGAGGGAGAGTTGGGTAAGGGAGGAAAAGCAGGGACTACCTGAAATTGGAGAAGTCAATGTTCACCGCTGGGGTATAGGGTGGAAAGGTCAGATTCGGAATGGGAGGGGGAGTTGAAGTGGTGAGCCACCGGGAGATCAGGCTGGTTATTGCGAACCGAGCGGAGGTGTTGGGCGAACCGATCGCCAAGTCTGCGCTTGGTCTCACCGTTGTAGAGCAGCTGACACCTAGAGCAGCGGATGCAATAGATGAGGTTGGAGGAGGTGCAGGTGAACCTCTGCCGCACCTGTTAAGACTGCTTGGGTCCTGGAATCGAGTCAAGGGGGGAGGTAAAGCGACAAGTGTAGCATTCCCTGCGGTTGCAAGGGAATGTGCCAGGAGAGGGGGTGGTTTGGGTGGGAAGGGACAAATTGACCAGGGAGTTACGGAGGGAGCGGTCTCTGCCGAAAGCCAACAGGGGAGGAGATGGGAAGATATGTCCAGTGATGGTATCCCATTGGTAGACAAAAAAGCTGGAGAAAATCAGCGGGTAAGGCAGCATCTATGGAGCGAAGGAATAGGCGACGTTTTGGGTCGAGACCCTTCTTCAGAGTGATGTCAGGGGGGAGGGGGAGGACACGAAAAAGAAAGTAAGAGGCGGAGACAGTAGGCTGTGGGAGAGCTGGGAATGGGAGGGGAAGGAGGGAGAAAGCAAGGACTACCTGAAATTAGAGACGCCAATGTTCATACCGCTGGGGTGTAAACTACCAAAGCAAATATGAGGTGCTGCTCCTCCAATATGTGGTGGGCCTCACTCTGGCCATGGATGAGGCCCAGGACAGAAAGGTCGGATTCGGAATGGGAGGGGGAGTTGAAATGTTGAGCCACCGGGAGATCAGGTTGGTTATTGCGAACTGAGTGGAGGTGTTGTGTGAAGCGATCGCCAAGCCTGCGCTTGGTCTCACCGAGGCTGATCATACGCTGAATAAACCAACCACATTTTTGTTTGGAAATGGAAAGAAATAATAGAAATTGCGTTCATTGCATTGTATAAAAAGAGTTGAGATACTGTATTATAATTTTGCTGCATGTCATTGTGGGATATATCATGTCTTGATTGGTGAATATGTTTAGTTTGTGACTTTATTTGAAGCAGAATTAATACGTGAATGCATCATTGAGCATAATTCCGACTGGTAACTACGCACTTCGTCCGAGCACATTATCACACGCATCATGCAAGCCGTCTTAAATGACTTAAAATTTTAAAAAGATGCCAAGGTTGCCCGGCTGACAAGAGAAAAAAAATTAAGTGAGAGCCCTGCAAGGTGTATAATATTTTTCACACTGTCATGGGCCTTCACATATGTTGTCACAACGCACTGTAGTCGCTAAACAGCCCTTCAGTAATTTTCCTTGCCCTCCATTTCAGAATAATAGTGTTTTATGCCGATAACTCGACACTAGCACTGGCAATAAATAGATAATAAATAGCGCAGCTTTCCAGTCGCTTATCTCATTGGCCACGCTCGGCTGCAAATCGGTGTCAATCTGGTGGACCATCTTCCTCTAGTCGTGGGGGATTGGGAGGGGCCTCACAAGTGGAACAGCCTAGGGCCTCTCTTCATCTAAATCCGGCCCCGAGGGTGATCGCCGGTCAGCGCGGACTCGGTGGGCCTCAGGGCCTGTTTCCGCGCTGCATCTCTAAAGTCTGCAAAGACTGCAGAGTACTTTGAGAAGCATTGACAATGTGATAAATGCTGACGAAATGTGCAGATTAGGCCGGAATTATCAATCATAACAAAGCAGAAATGGATCGAGGCTTCAGTGGTGATCAAAATCATTGATAGATGGGACAGGTCTATTTCTTTCCCCTTGCTGTTTTCATCGAGATATCCACTCCCTCAGCAGGTTGAGATGTTGATGCAGCCTTGCAAAAACATTGGAAAATTCCTTTACAAATAATTAAAGGGCCTGTCCCACTTGGGCGTCATTCGCACGCCATTTACGCGACCTGCTAGCGTGCGGGTAGCGCGTGGGTAGCGCGGGACGGGCGCAGTGGAGCGGTGTGGAGGAGTGTGGACTTCGTCCTGAACTAAACCTGTCGCGTAACTGACGGCCAAAGTGGGACAGGCCCAAGACCCTGGCGCGATGCAACGTCTCACCTCCAACAGCAGCAGAAGCAGGCAAACGATCGCCGAGCTCGGCCTGGGGCTCACGGCCGTTGCGGATCCGGATCCGCCCCCACTCCTACTCCCAGAGCGGGGCCAAGACGATTGGAGATAGACACAAAATGCAGGAGTAACTCAGCGGGACCGGCAGCATCTCTGGAGAGAGGAATGGATGATGTTTCGGGTCGAGACCCTTCTCCAGTCTGAAGAAGGGTCTCAACCCAAAACATCATCCATTCCTTCTCTCCAGAGATGCTGCTGGTCCCGCTGAGTTACTCCAGCATTTTGTGTCTATCTTCAAATGACGTCACGCGCTCCAGACGGCTGTGCGGACGCACGATGACGCGCGCGACCGTAGCGCGTCAGTCACTACCGGCCTGTCGTGTAAATGACGGCCAAGTGGGACAGGCCCTTAACACTTCAGAGCTTCATGTTGAATAATGGTTGTAGAACCACTCCCGTCTGGAGCAGAATAACCTTCTCCATTCTCCGACAGTCCACTTTCAGATTTTTACTGATCTATTTTGATGGATTTAGTATGTTATTTTTCCATTCAATGTCGATCGTTGGGAATTCAGTGTCGACCAAACAAATGCATTGATCCTTTACCCAATTCAGTTAGTCTTCTCTATGTGATTAATTTCTGCCAACGTGTGAAATGTTTGCTCCGCATGTTAGATTTGGCCACTGCTCAGTGGCTGCCTGTTGAAATGTTTAAGCAGACAGGATTTAGTGTACAGCCGGTCAGACAAGCAAGTAGGGTTGTTCCCTGCACATCTAATTCCTAACACCTGCAGAAAGGCAGCAATATCTGGGTTGGAGGAAATAGATAACCCAGCGGGCAAGACCTGTGGGGCCTTGAGTGGAAGATATAGACACAAGGAACTGCAGACATCCAGTTTATAAGTAGGGAGGAACTGCTGGTGTACACTGAAGATACACACAAAATGCTGGAGTAACTCAGCGGGACAGGCAGAATCTCTGGAGAAAAGGAATAGGTGACGTTTCAGGTCGAGTCTGAAGAAGGGTCTTGACCCGAAACGTCACCCATTTCTTTTCTCCAGAAGTGCTGCCTGACCCGCTGAGTTAATGAAGCTTTCTGTGTCTGACTTCCCTTTAACTGTAGTTCTCCAACTCTGGTAATATCCTTGCACCCTCTCTCTTGTTGCCTTGTCCTGGTCAGTGCAGTGACGAGCAATATAAACAGTACCCAAGTTGTGGCCTAACTGACGTTCTCTTCTAATTAATATGGTTGAAGTGTTATTGTTTCAGACCCAACAATAGGGCTTCAAGAGGCGATGAGTTTAGTTTAGTTCCGAGATACAGCGTGGAAACAGGCCCTTTAATGTAATGCACTTTGGTCAACGAGAGTTGTTTTTTAAATGTGCTACATAAATAAATGTGACTTGACTTGACTTCATCCCAATCCCTGCACACTAACACTACTCTACACACACTAGGGACAATTTACAATTATACTAAGCCAATTAAACTATAAACCTGTACGTCTTTGGAGTGTGGGAGGAAACCGGAGCACTCGGAAGAAAACCCACGCAGGTCACGGGGAGAACGTACAAACTCCGTACGGACAGCACCTGTAGTCGGGATCGAGCCCGGGTCTCTGCCACTGTAAGGCAGCAACTCTCCCGCTGCGCCACCCTCCAAGTCGGCCGGGCTATAAGTGCAGTGCAGTGCAGAGGGAGCGTTGCAATGGCAGTAGCGCTGTGAAGATCAGGGGTCTGTCACCCTCTTCAGTAGAATAAGTGAAGGCTTCCAGAGAACTGGTTGAAAAAAGTCCTTGGTCCTGTGCCCACTACACTTTGCTTAACAAACATGCCTAAAACATTCTAATTGGTCGTTCATTTGACTTTAAGCCTTTACTGTGTACAAAATGTTCAGCTTAATGACATTGATCTACTTAATGGTCCCTGTAAGACTTCAAAGTAATTACATTTATGCAAAGTGCTTTGAGACTCTTGAGACCAGGAGATGAATTGCAATGGAAGTAAAAATGTTTTTCTCGTTTCCTAAATGAACTGGAGTAGACTAATGTTAATGTGATAGTTACCATAGTGAGAAAATATGTACGTGCATGCACATATTTCCCAAGTAAGTCCTTTGTACTCCCTCTTCCCAGTCTAACTGTCCCCCCGATTTCATTTTTTTGCTGTCTGCTTCATTGTCAATCTTCCCCAGCTAACAATGATCTAATCTATATTTTCCTTGACTTTTGTCTCCTTTGATGTCTCATTTTCACACCTTACCTTTCCATATCTCTTTGTCTCCCTCTCCCCTGACTCTCAGTCTGAAGGAGGGTCTCGACCCAAAATGTCACGCATTCCTTCTATCCTGAGATGCTGCCTGAAGCCCCTGTCCCACCATACCAGGTAATTCACGAGTTTGCCTGAGTTTTCCCCTGATATACCCAATACGGATATTCTCCAAGTACGAATCGGGGGAGAACTCGTGAATTACCTCGTACAGTGGGACAGGGGCTTGATCCGCCGAGTTACTCCAGCATTTTGCGTCACCCTTTAAGACTTCAGTGAGGATTCTTCCAGCAATGTAGTCCAAGTGTTTGGAGTTCAAGTCTTTCACTCATAACTACTTTTTGTCATGCACCTTTTATTTGTGCATCTTAATGTTGACAGTCTTCTAGCAGTAGAATCAATTCAACACGGTTAGATGATTACTGGTGATGCCGTATCCTGACTCCAATGTTGTTTCAAATGTTCTGACACTCGGCAACCTACCTTCACCAGAAATCACGATCATTTAAATTTTTAAGACATGGTCATGACTCTGGATTAGTATACTCAAAATGTGATTGAAGTAGTCATCTTGCACTTATTCCCTGGAGGTTCTGACTCAGTCCTCTGCTAGTTCTGTTAATTCTTTCTGTGGAATATTTTGTTCCACCTAATTCATGGCTGTGCTGTTTCTGATGATATGCATTGCGAAAAAAAAAAAAAAAAAAGAAACAGGATCATAAGTTGCAGGAAGTGAGCAGCTTGTGTTAGCATAACTTCCACAGACCCAGTCCAAAATATTTGTTATCAATAGAATAAACGGTGCTGCATGGGGGCGCAGCGGTAGAGTTACTGCCTCACAGCGCCAGAGACCCGGATTTGACCCTGACTACGGGTGCTGTTTGTTTGGAGTTTGCACGTTCTCCCTGAAGTCTGAAGAAGGGTTTCGCCCGAAACGTCACCCATTCCTTCTCTCCAAAGATGCTGCCTGTCCCGCTGAGTTACTCCAGCATTTTGTGTCTACCTTTGATTTAAACCAGCATCTGCAGTTCTTTCCAAAGCATTTGCTGTTCCTTCATACACCTAACCATTCTCTCCTAATCTCTCTTTTCTTTTTACTTTTTCCTTCTCTTTCAATCTTTTAACTTCTCACCTCTGTCCTTTTTTTTTTTTTTTGTTTTCTGTTTCTACTCGCTTGTCTATCTATTCCGACACTCTTTATTTCTTTTTTCTCTCACTGTTCTTTTATTATTGAACTAAAAGTATGAAGTTGCACAAGAATGAGAATATGTATTTATGTATTAGGTACTTAAATACCTAATACATAAAATACACCTAACCATTCTCAGAACTCTTTCCATGTCAAGTACATGGCTTCCTATAAAAGGTGAGTAAACACAGGTTGCTCCTGAAACAAACACTTCTTCGTCTTCTTCTTCTTGCGTATGGTGTGCACAGCCTAAAGTTGTAGAACAATTTGATCTTACTTGATTGTGCACACCAGGTTGATTGCATTCGTCAAAACAGGGCGGACCACGTGAAGGTTACAATCTCCCACCCCGAACAAACACTCATCTTGTCAAACATTAAAGATCCCCCCCCCCCCCATCTGCTATTTGCAATTCTCCATTCTCAATTCAGTTTCCTTTGCCCCAAGCTGCTCTTTTATGGTGAGCAAGTTAGATTCTTGTCCCTGGATAAGGTAATGTTGTTGGCGTCTGCTAGTATTATAAAGGTGGTCAAGAAGGTAAATCTGGGAAACACGTGTCCATTGTGGGGAAAGACCCAAACTCTTCATATAATTATCAGAAATAAATGCAACAGTGAATGCTAGCAAGCATTCTTCACCCAGCGAGATAATTCTCTGCCACTTCACGTAACGCGGTGTTGAAAATTCTTGTAGGTAAGCACGTTGATATGCAGAGAATGGAGGGATATGGAGCATGTGCAGGCAGATGCGATTAGTTGATCGCGGCATCATGTTCGACAGAGACATTGTGGGCCTGAGGGTCTGTTACTGTGTTGTACTGATCTATGGTCTCTGCTTCATACAACAGTCTTGTGACTGACTACAGCATCTTAGAAACTTCTGCTCTCAAGCATTATTGGAAAGGTCACCCTTTCTTAAATGATACTTGGAAGAAAGAGGAGTGCATTATCTCCACACTGCATTGTGACCCTGACTTTGCTCAACTGAATCTTGGAGATTATTTGTCTTTGCAGCCGTAATAGGTTGGTGTTTTATAAATTATTTCTATTAACCTGTGTGCCATACATTCACCCCTTGTGTGTGCCGCAGCACAGAATGACATTTCACTTACCGACCCAGAGTTTAAGGGACAGTTCAACAAACATTTCCCCTCGGATTTTCAATCGGATATTGTCTATCTGTAAACTTGCAAAAGGCCTGTGTCGTGGACTGGCATCGAGTGGGTGCCGGTGAATTGTTCTGAAAGACCCGCACATTTGTAAACGAGGCCTCTGTTGACACAGCAGCAGAAGCAAACCAGGGCTGTAGTGAGGCCACTTACTGCACACTGAAGATGAAACGGGTTGATCGACTCAGCCCCACACACCCGGGTTCGATCCTGACTACCACGGGTGCTGTCTGTACAGAGTTTGTACGTTCTCCTGTGACCGCGTGGGTTTTCTCCGGGTGCTCCGGTTTCCTCCCACATTCCAAAGACATGAATGTTTGTAGGTTAATTGGCTGCTGTATGTAAATTGTCCCTCATCTGTAGAGTAGAGTCGGTGTATACCCTGAATTTGTGTTATAATGTAATGCAGCACATCATGAGTTGATAGCCACTGTCTGCATCTCTTCCTATGATTGTCAATAGAAATAAAAATCAGGAGAGGCGAAAATCAGCAAATTGAAGGGGAAAAGATTTTATAAGAATCTGTGGGGTAACGTTTTCACACAAAGGGTGGTGGGTGTATGGAACATGCTGCCAGAGGTAGTTGAGGCAGGGGCTATCCAACATTTAAGAAACAGTTAGACAGGTACCTGGATAGGACACTGTGTAAGAAGGGACTGCAGATGCTGATTTAAACCAAAGATAGACATGAAAAGCTGGAGTAACTCAGCGGGACAAGCAGCATCTCTGGAGAGAAGGAATGGGTGACGTTTTAGGTCGAGAAGAGTCTGAAGAAGGGTCTCGACCCAAAGCATCACCCATTGCTTCTCTCCAGAGATGCTGCCTGTCCCGCTGAGTTACTCCAGCTTTTTGTGTCTATCCTGGATAGGACAGGTTTGGAGGGATATGGACCAAACGCGGGCAGATCGGACTAGTGTAGCTGGGACATGTTGGCTGGTGCAGGCAAGTTGGGCCAAAGGGTCTGTTTCCTCGCTGTATCACTCTATGACGGGCAGGTAACCTGTGGCATGTATGAAACAGCCGCTGAGAGTTAAATCGGTCCCTTTTTTACACAAAGAGTGATACGTGCCTGCAACACGCTGCCCGAGGTGGCGGTGGAGGAGGAAACGAAAGTGCCGCTTAAGAGGTCTGAAGAATGGTCTCGACCCGAAACGTCGCCTATTCCTTATCTCCAGAGATGCTGCCTGACCCGCTGAGTTACTCCAGCACTGTGTCAATCTTATGCGGCGTTTAAAAGACTTTTAGAGAGGCACGTGGATATGCAGGGAATGGAGGTATTACAGCAGGCAGAGGGCTGAAGGGTCTGTACCCATACTGTCCTGTTGTATGTTTTGTTAGCACACGTCAATCACGAAAAGTGCAAATTGGACTCACGGCCTGGTTATTGCCCAGATATGTATCCAGATCGCTTCAGAGAGTGACGTGGTTTGACTTGTATCTACTTTGCATAACCAGCTATCGATAATCACATTCCTATTGCCATTTTGACTTTTAGTGTAAGCAATGTTCACTGCCATTTCAAATTGCCCCAGGTACCTTTTGTTGGCTGTCAGTTGAGATTATGTGCTTCCGTTCTTATTTCTCCCTCAAATCCGACCTTCAGGACGCTGACTCATTTCAATTCATGTTTAAATGCAGCACATGGCTGGAGTTCAGCTGCTGAACTATCTGCCCCTTGGGGTTCCCTCGGCAACACTTACCCCCCCCCCCCACCCCCCACCCTACTCCCCCTCCCCCAGGTCACAGGGTGCTGAATCACAACTCACCCTCTGCACCTCCCATCTCACACACATGGACTACACACCCACCTCCACACTTTACCTTCCTCCCCATCCTTAAAGCCCATCGCAAGATCTTACACCATCCACCTCCAGCCATCCATTTTTCCATATGCATGTGCAGAGATAGGATTGAGTCACAAAGTCATACAGTGTGGAAATAGGCCCTTCGGCCCAACTTGCCCGCACCAACCAACATGCCCCATCTACACAAATCCTACCTGCCCGCAGACACAAAAGCCTGGAGTAACTCAGCGGATCAGGCAGCATCTCTCGAAAAAAGGAACAGGTGATGCTTCGGGTCAAGACCCTTCATCAGGCCCGAAATGTCACCTATTCCTTTTCTTCAGCGATGCTGCCTGATCTACTGAGTTACTCCAGCCTTTTGTGTCCGTCTTCGATTTAAACCAGCATCTGTAATTCCTCCCTACACATCCCACCTGCCTGTGTTTGACCCATAGCACCTCTCAACCTGCCCTACCCATGTACCTGTCTAAAAGTTACAATAGTGCCTGCCTCAACTACCTCCTCTGGCAGCTTGTTCCATACACCTACCAACCTTTGTGTGGAAAAGGTTACCCCTCAGATTCCTACTAAATCTTTTCCCCTTCACCTGAGATGAGTGTCGGAATATTTTTCGCGGGGCAGATCTAAAGGGCACAGGTCTAATGTGAGAGGAGTTAAACTTAAAGGAGATCCGACGGGTATGTTTATTCACACGGAGGCTGGTGAATATTAGGATCGAGCCACTCGGAGAAAATGATAAAAATTACTGCATGTAAACATTGTTCAGACAAGTACTTGGACAGGCATCGAGGGAATGAGAAGGAACTGCAAATGCTGGTTCATGCCAAAGATAAGACACAAAATGCAGGAACAACTCACCGGGTCATAGAAACATAGAAAATAGGTGCAGGAGCAGGCCATTCGGCCCTTCGAGCCTGCACCGCCATTCAATATGATCATGGCTGATCATCCAACTCAATATCCCGTACCTGCCTTCTCGCCATACCCCCTGATTCCTTCAGCCACAAGGGCCACAATCAACTCCCTCTTAAATATGGCCAACGAACTGGCCTCAACTGGGTCAGACTGCATCTCTGGAACAAATGGATAGGTGACATTTCAGATCGGGACGGAACGGTGGCACAGCGGTAGAGTTGCTGCCTTAACGCGAATGCAACGCCGGAGACCCGGGTTCGATCCCGACTACGGGTGCTGTCTGTACGGAGTTTGTACGTTCTCCCCATGACCTGCGTTGGTTTTCCCTGAGATCTTTGGTTTGCTCCCACACTCCAAAGACGTACAGGTATGTTGGTTAATTGGCTTGGTAAATGTAAAAATTGTCCCTAGTGGGTAATAGGATGGTATTAATGTGCGGGGATCGCTGGTCAGCGCGGAGCCGGTGGGCTGAAAGGGCCTGTTTCCGCGCTGTATCTCTAAACTTCAGACTGCATTCCAAGGAAGGGTCTCGACCCGAAACGTCACCCATTCCTTCTCGCCAGAGATGCTGCCTGTCACAATGAGTTACTCCAGCTTTTTGTGCCTATATTTTGTATTCAGAGGAATGTACGCTTAAAGGACCTGTCCCACTGTACAAGTTCATTCAAGATTTCTCCCGAGTTTCCCCTAATAGCCGCTCGTAGGTACTCAGGGCTCTCGTGGGCATTTTTCAATGTTGAAAAATCTTCACGAGTCTTCACAAGCTTACCGCGTTTCCCGAGTACCTGCTGTGAGCGTTACGAGCCGCTAAGAGACGTCCTGAGCTCCGACGTACCCGCTACGTACATTCTACGTGTTTACCACGAGTTTGATTTTAAACTCAGGAGAGTTCTTGACTTAGCTTGTACAGTGGGACATGCACTTAAAGTGGGCAAGTAGCATTAATGTAGATAGGCATGACAGTCAGTGTGCATAAAGTAAATGGTTCTTATGATGCAATCAACTATCCTCCCCATTTTATTTTACTGGGCTGACAGTAGTATTTCAATGCATATAGTTATTGAAGTATTAGTCTGGAATTTGTACCAGGTATGTAAGCCCAAAACACACAGCTCAAAGGGACAGTTGAAATTCCACCTCCCCATCGCGACAAAGAGAATATTCAATTTCTCCCCGGGTGCTTGCGTGATTCTGTTTCTGGGATTACGGTTCAGTCATTTATGAAGGCCAACTAATTGGATTTCAGAAGTGTGGTTTGCAAAAAGGGATTAGTATCCACAAGATAATTGAACAGTCACCTGCCGTTGAGGGGGATGGTTGCCTTGGTTGAGTAGGTTCAACTAAATGATGGGTAAATTATGCATGGTCTTTACGGCCATTGAGAGCTGGATCGTTGCCTCTCGTTTGGGACGTATTGTGCTCATTATCGTAGCAAAGTGTAGATTTCACAGCACTGTTGCAGAAGAGAAAGACCCTTTTCCTGTAATACTCCATCCATTTGAAACATGCCTGCAGTGTTATTTTTGATTTTGTGCATATGTCGGGTTTATCCTCATTAATGGATCCAGCTCATGCGTTTCTCCACTCCGTGTGTAGGAAGTTCCTGGGACATCTTAAATTTTACATTTTGTAGGGAAAAGGTATGTAAGGGAAACCGGCATTGGTTCTGTGGGTTTTGGTTCAATGATTGAAGCCTCTCCCCTCCACCCCCCCCCCTCTTCCCCCTCTCCCCGTCCTAAGGACCCGCCCCGCCACCCCTCACCTTTGGGACCACCTCCCCACCTTTGGAACCCCCTTCCCCACCTCTGGGACCCCCTCCCCCACCTCGGGAATACCCTCCCCCACCTCTGGAACCCCCCCCACCACCTCTGGAAACCCCCTCCCCCACCTCTGGGACCATCCACCTCTGGAACCCCCTCCCCCACCTCTGGGAACCCCCTCCCTCACCTCTGGGACCATCCACCTCTGTAACCCCCCCCCCCCCCCCCACCTCTGGACCCCCTGCCCCACCTCTAGGACCATCCTCCTCTGGAACCCACTCCCATATCACCCACTGAACCTCCCCCCCCCTTCCTTCTGGAACCCCTCCTCTTTCCCCAGAACGTGGTAAAAACCTGTGGAATTATTTCCCACAGAAGCAGTGGAAGCGAGGTCATTAAATATATATTAACAAAGGAAGGTGATCAAGCAGTGTGGGATAAATATGGCACCAAGGGAATGAAGCGGATGATCATCTTGAAGGGTGCAAGGGGCCTGAGGGGCCCATTGGTCTATGCCTGCTTTTTGCTACGTTGCTATGATGTATTCATCCAATTAAACCATAGCTCGGAGGCAATGAATTACATCCGATAGCGAATACTGTCTGGTGTTTGTACATCCTCCTGCTCACTGTGTTCAAGTGTGAAAGATAACCATAGATTATCGCATTGGAGCTGACGTGTTGTTCTGTGGATGATATTGTTTACTGCACAGCATGAAAGATGCTCAGTATTCCCTAATACACTCTCCAAAGGCTAATGAACGATGACATTTTTTTTTCCCGCTGATATTGATTACGGCAGTAGTTAATCTTTTATGACTTTTAATCCCTGGTTCTTATCACCAAACAAGTCTGCACAAGTTTAATAGCCGCTGAACCTTTACATTTTTGTCGACTGCGCAAGGTCTGAGTCATTCTGGTCCACGTGGCAGTGAGATGCAGGAGTTGCTTGACGTTGAACGAGGGACCGATTCCGCCGGAAGCTGTTTATCGAGTGCCTCAAGGAACCCAACCGTTTCCACAGTTTTAACCGGGGCTCGCTGGCATCCTCAGCGTGGTGGGGCATACATTCATAGGGGCCGTACCGGGAGCTGTCCAGCCCAGCGGGATTGCACAAGGCCACAAAACTGACGCACGTGGCCAAGAGAAGGAAGATGGATATCACGGCTATGATGGTCGGCAAAGGGTCTGCTGTTCCCGTCGGCGGTTCGATCCTCCCCTGGGCTTCTGTGGTTGTCAGAAGTAGCTTAAGCAATACACTCGTCCCGTTTTTGGTCTCTGATGTCATTGTTCCTATTTGGATTGTAAATAAAAAGACCAATTAATTTATTTGACACTTATCTGAGAAAATGCAGTGCAGTCCAATCTTGTTGAAACATATTTTGCCAGGAGGAGCGTATTACATGTCCATCGGAGACGAGGGAAGCAAGGTTCAGCCAGGAATGGGTGCAGATTGGATGAGCCATCCGAATGCTCCCAACCCATTAGTTTGAGCTGCAGGTACAATTGTCAGCTTGCAAAATAAAGAAGGTTCTCCCAACTGCGCAGTCACAAGCAACTATTATTTTTCAAGTCACCCCCCTCCCCCCCCCGGCGGGTCTTTAGTTTAATGTCATCTGGAGGATCTACAGGGAATATAGGCAGAGAAGATGAGTTTAATATAGATCAGCGGTAGAGTTGCTGCCCTATAGCCCAGTGTCACAGTACGAGTTCATTCCAAGAGCTCTCCCGAGTTTAAAACAAATCGAACACGTGGTAAGCATGGAGAATGAACGCAGCGGGTACGTCGGAGCTCGGGGACGTCTCTTAGCGCTAACGGCAGGCACTCGGGAAGACTCACTAATGGCAGGTAAGCACGGGAAGACTCGTGAAGATTTTTCAACATGATGAAAAATGTCCACAAGAGCCCCGAGTACCGACGAGTGGCCATTACCGTAAATCTCCGAGTTCGAATCAGGGCAAACTCGGGAGAGCTCTTGGAAAGAACTCGCACCGTGGGACAGGGGCTTTACAGCGTCATGGCCCCAGGTTCGATCCTGTCTGTGTGGAGTTTGGACGTATGGGATTTCTCCGGGTGCTCTGGTTTCCTCCCACACTCCAAAGACGTGCGGGTTTGTGGGTTAATTGACTTCGGTAAATTTGGATGGATGATGACTTTGATTGGGATCCTCCATCAGATTGGAAGGCCCTGACCCATTTCCCCCCCACAGATGCTGCTTGACCCACTCAGCTCCCCAAGCAGCTTGTTCTTTGCTGAAGTATAAGATATGGTGCCCAGGTATTCTTTCAACCGTCTCTTGTTACAGATGGTGGTTCTTACAACCACATTTTGACAGCGATTGATCATATATTGCCTCATTTAATCACAAAAAGACAAGAAAATCATAAATATATCCTAACAGATGTTGGGAACATTGAAACATTTACCTCACAATGTTGATTGTCAAATACCTGTGGAATTCCGAAGCCCGTTTTCTTCAAGGCATCAATTGGGGATAAATATCACCGCTTGTTGTGAATATGTCATCTTGCCCTTCAAACAATTCTTTCTTCAGCACCAAACAGCAATATCTCTTCCCGTGTACAACTATTTCCATTTTATCAGCATCGTATTGTGTTTTTTGGAAGAAATTCCCTAGAAAAAAAGAAAATGTGACCCATATATTGAACAATACATTTATGAGCCACTACATTCAAGAAAATAATTTCATTGTCCTATCTGGGACACATGACAATAAACTCTCTTGACCTGACTTGAAAAGAAAACTGGCTTGACTTAATAGTAAATCTTAGAAACAAGGAACTGCAGATGCTGGCTTATAAAGAAAGACACAAAGTACTGAAGTAACTCAGCAGGTCAGGCAGCGTCCCTGGAGGATATGGATAGGTCATAGGGTGAAACAGTGTGGAAACTGGCCCTTTGTCCCAACTCGCCCACACCAGCCAACATGCCCCATCTACTCGAGTCCAACCTGCCTGCGCTTGGTCCATTTCTCTCCAAACCTGTCCTATCCATGTACCTGTCTAACTGATTCTTAAACATTGGGATAGTCCTTGCCTCAACTACAACCTCTGGCAGCTTGTTCCGTACACCCACCACCATTTGTGCGAAAATGTTACCCCTCAGATTCCTATTAAATCTTTCCCCTTCACCTTGAACCTATGTCCTCTGGTCCTCGATTCCCCTACTCTGAATGAATGAATGGATTGATTGATTGATTAATTAATTAATTAACGGGAAGCTCAGTATATTGGACAAGGAATTGCCTTGGTGCTTCGCTGTCAAGGAGCAACACGACATAAGTAAACAATTAAGAATAAAACACAAAACATTAAAATATTAAGAATAAAACATTAAAGTTCTGGGCAAGAGACTCTCTACATCTACCCGATCTATTCCTCTCATGATTTTATACATTATTTCAGGTGATGTCGATAGGGGTACAAAGAAAATTCCTGACCCGAAAAGTCATCTATCGGTGTTCTCCAGGGATGCTGCTGGAGTAACACCGAGTTGCTCCTGCACTTTGTGTCTTTGAAACTAAATCTTATTTAATTATTGGGCGGCATGGTAGGTGTTGTGGTAGAATAGCTGCCTTACAACGCCAGAATTTGATGCTGACTACAGGAGCTGTCTGTACAGAGTCTGTACGTTCTCCACGTGGCCTGTGTGGATTTTCTCTGGGAGATCCAGTTTCCTCCCATCCTCCAAAGATGTACAGCTTTGTAGGTTAATTGGCTTCAGTAAAATCGTAAATTGTTCCTAGAGTGTATAGGATAGTGTTGGTGTGCGGGAATCGCTGGTCGGTGCAGACTCAGTGGGCCAAAGGGCCTGTTTCTGCCCCGAATCCCTAAATTAATGTTAATTCTTGGTCAAATCAAGGATGGAATGGAACATTGTTATGAAATGTAACCTGGTTCTGGCCTATTGTAGACAGATTAAATGGGGGAGAGAAATTGACGGCGGTTTAAAGTAGTGCTGAGTTGCAAAGCTGTGTTGATGTTTGTCCTGTTAGTAACATGGCAACTAACGAAAAGTGTTCCCACTACATTAACAGTTTTGCTGATGTACCGTACCCTGCGGAATCTCATCCTATTGCTGCCGTAAACATTCCCAGCCCTTTTGGATTCATGCAACAATAATTGCAAAAGGCCATTCGATCCATACAGCTTTCAAAGATAACTCCGTGTAGTCCTATCCCCGTTCATTCCCACAGCCCTGCATTTTGTTTATTTTTGAGAATCTATCTGATTTCCATTTGAAAGCTACTATGAAATCTGATCCCACTGCCATTTCAGGTAGCATATTGCAAAACACAGCTCACTACATAAATACATTCTGGGAGAACCTCTCTTAACAAGCACGTACGTGATGCACCAAATGATAAAATCATGTCATAAATGTTCTCTGGTTCAATGAATTAGCTTTAATCTGTTGCCTTCCAATTACAGAATGTCCTGCTATTGGATGCACTCTCTTGTGCTGCATCTGTTAATCCTTTCCTCTCTCTGTGAATGGCCCTGGCACTTCCAGTCACTCCATATACCGTACGTTAGAGGGTTGTAGGGGAAAAATACACAGGCTACAGTTTTAGCTGCGAGTGAAAGATTAACGGAAATTTCTGTTACCTTTTCACTCAGTATTTGAGTAGTCAGCGTTTGATCCTCAATATTTTCTTCGTAACGTAGCCAGGATCATGTTAGCATCAGACTCTTGAAACATAGATAAAAGTCATTTGTAAGCTCAAAGAGCAAGGGTCACGTGTATAAATGTGCGTGACAGCAGAAAAACTCTGCCGTGCTTTCAGAAAGTTTTATACTTAGACAAGGCAAGTTCTTATTGAATTATTTAAGGGCAGGTTGACCAATTTAAAGCAGTTGGTGTTTTTATCACCTTTGCGCCAAACCCATTGATTCATGCCTTTTCTACAGTATGTGACCGAAATTTGTGTAAACTGTGTTGGTTCATATAACCATTATAACATGGATCAAGAAAAAAACAGGTGGCGTTGTGCTGTACAATCATACAGCAGCAATGTTAAAAATCTTGCCTGCACTCTCAGGAGGATATAAAATATCACATGGAATGACTTTAACCTACTTAGGTGTCTAGGTTAAATAGGCACTTCTACTAATTTTAAGCCAGTGGGTTGTCTTGTGTTTGCTATGTGCCATTAGTTAATTTATGCAACGTGCAATGATACCCAAAGCATCACATCAAAACCCTGCCCGCTGTGTCTGATAGCAGGAAAGGACTATGTTGGTAATATCTTGTGAATAACCTGGAGAGACACCGTTTCCTGAGATACTGAGAAGTACACATCCATGCGACCACCACCCTATCATGGTATTGCTCATTGTAGAATCCTCTGTAGAATAAGCCAGCAGTCCCACCGTCCTGGCGAAGGTACCTGCTTCATACTCCACAGCTGATCAACAGTCATTTCATTCCACTGTGGGCGATGAATCAAATTCTTAACAGGCCGGAGATAGCTGCAGCCATTGCGGAGATGTAAATCAAATCTCAGTCAAAGGCTTCTCGAAGGATCTGGACAGAAAATCAGAGTGGAGTCAGCCTCCCCCTCCCCAGCTATCCTCTACGTAATAAAGGCAATTTAGCAAATAGGAGATCCCGGGGAGGGGGGGGGGGGGGGTTGTGACCTGCCGCCCATCCTTTAAGTTGCAGTCACACTGGATCTCAGGGGACTGGGGAGACAATGGGAGGATTACATGACCTCCGATATAAAGAGCTGGTTAATGTGCAATCCAAACAGAGAACATAACCAAGAACAACGATGATTTATATCGACTGGTTGAAATTGACCATAACTCAGCTGAGAGCTATCCGCTGACTAGCAGGGGTGTTAATCAGATAACACGGCTCTTCATCAAATGTCCTCTTGTCACTTAACCAGCACCACTACTTTTTGAGGTATGTCACTCAGTGATTAATGGGAAGCCCTTCAGATCCTCTGATAGTTAGCGGTGATGAAATGTAGACTCGGGTCCTCAAGGGCAGCATGAAGACACCTTGCTTTTCTTCAAATTCTTCAGAGCTGATCCTTTTTTTTTTTACAGAAACCTTTTTCTTTGCTGATGAAACATTACAAAAATCAGTGACAGCCTACTAGCTGGGTCAAGAACCGGTTCCTATTTTAAGAGCATGTCTTAAGAGCAAGGTGTCTTCATAGTAAAAGGATTTGAGTATAGGAGCAGGGAGGTTCTACTGCAGCTCTACAGGGCCTTGGTGAGACCACACCTTGAGTATTGCGTACAGTTTTGGTCTCCTAATCTGAGGAAGGACATTCTTGCCATAGAGGGAGTACAGAGAAGGTTCACCAGACTAATTCCTGGGATGGCAGGACTTTCATATGAAGAAAGACTGGATAGACTCAGTTTGTACTCGCTAGAATTTAGAAGATTTAGGGGGGATCTTATAGAAACTTACAAAATTCTTAAGGGGTTGGACAGGCTAGATACAGGAAGATTGTTCCCGATGTTGGGGAAGTTCAGAACAATGGGTCACAGTTTAAGGATAAGGGGGACGTCTTTTAGGACCGAGATGAGAAAAAACATTTTTCACACAGAGTGGTGAATTTGTGGAATTCTCTGCCACAGAAGGTAGTTGAGGCCAGTTCATTGGCTATATTTAAGAGGGAGTTAGATGTGGCCCTTGTGGCTAAAGGGATCAGGGGGTATGGAGAGAAGGCAGGTACGGGATACTGAGTTGGATGATCAGCCATGATCATATTGAATGGCGGTGCATGCCCGAAGGGCCGAATGGCCTACTCCTGCATCTATTTTCTATGTTTCAATGTTTCTAATAGGAAAATAACAAATTTAACAAAACTGTCACTCAGTAACTCAGCCATGTCACTGAAATGTTTCAGTTTAGTTGCTTGTCACGTGTATCGAGGTGCAGTGAAAAGCGTCACCCATTTCTTCTCGCCAGAAATGCTGCCTGTCCCGCTGAGTTACTTCAGCTTTTTGTGTCTTTCTTTGGTGAAAAGCTTTTGTTGCGTGCTGAGAACTATATTCTGGTGTAAAATTTGACATAATGCCCAGATTGAAACCATTTGTCAATATATTGTGCACAGTTTGCAGTGTTGGGTCAATCCTTCAGCCCATGTGGTCTCTATTCTTTGTTTCTCCACATAAATCCCCTCCCACCCAACATCAACCAAAATTAGTAGAATTTCTTGAAGCTATTTTGATCTCCGTATTTTCTTCTTCCTGCCTTCTGTTTTGTGCACTGGGTTTTGTGAGCTTCCACGTTGAATTGAATATAAACAAGAGATGAAAGTTGCACCTCCCATAAGGAGCCGTGCCCACACCTCGCTGTGTTAGAGAAGATGCTCCAAGGACGCAAGATGTTTGATGCCGTGCTTTGTGACATGAATTTCTGTTCACCAGAGCATGCAGGGAAGTCATCAAAGGAGCTGCTCCCAGTTTTGCTTCAAGGGTGACTGAGCGCTGAAGGATCAGCTATAATCTGCGAGACACTCCTTGTGTGTGCACCAGAGTTGGCTCGGTGCGTTGGGCAGGCACGAAGAGCTGCCCACAATTAACCATGCTCAGCTGAGCGTAAACGCACGAGCAAAGGGCCATCGCACTGGACAGTGGAGCAAGCTTCAATTTACACCATGGGTTTAATGTTTGCAGCAAAGACCCTACAGCGAGCAAGATAGTCCACTCAACAAAAAACACGTAGTACGGTCATGGGCAGATTCATGGGTAATTTTCGGCCCCATTTCCGTAACCGGCTTCCGTCTCCGCACCAAAGATCCCGTAGGATAATAGTGCGGAGAGGAAAGCCGGTTATAGAAACATCCTTGTAAAAATAAAAGTTATTTGTTAAAAATCTTTTCCTCATTTTCAGAATTTTAATTTATTAACACAAACTGTTCCCCCGCAACGTTGATTACACTGCGAGTCGGGTTGGGTCGGGTTACGGAAATGGATGAAAAATATGCCCACGTTCCGCTCCATTGCGTACTACACGTCAGCCCATTGCATTTAGCAGCAGTGGTCTATCTTGCTCCGCCATAGGATCTTTGATTTACAGGTCTAGGAGGAGCCTTTATTCACAAGTAGTGCCATAGAACTCTGCCACAGGTACCTGGGTGGACAGCTGGGGGTTAGCCCTCTGTCTAAAATGTGCAGGGCACCCTCATTATGATTGTAACTTGGGTAGCAGACCAGTTCCCATCCCTATGGCTATTAAAACTTGTAATTGCTCTTCTATTCTGCCCAGATCCTTTGGGAAGCCTGCAAAAGTAGTGGAAGTCATCACTTTAGCTTCAACAAGCACCGAGGTGTAATGAAAAGCATTGATGTGCATGCTAGCCAATCAAATCAAATAATATTGTTTAGAAATGCAATCAAACCAAACTCAAATATGATAGGTAGAGCGACGGGGAAGATGCAGAGAGCAGAATGTAGTTCTCAGCATTATGGTGCAACAGTTTGCTGGGCCAAAGTCCAATGGCCACAATGAGGCAGAGGAGAATTGGACTGTACCCTAGCCTGTGCAAGGACTGTACAGAAGCTTCATCGCAGAGGGGAAGAAGCTGTTCCTGAGTCTGGTGGTGCGCATTATTGCAATATTTAAAAAATAATCTGGACCAGCACGGATGGCTGGTGCTTGTAAATAGGATTTGCATAGGTGGGTGCGTGCTGGTTGGTGTTGATACGGTTGGCCAAACGGCCTCATCTCTGCTGCATGGTTCAAACCATTGATTTATTTGAGTTGGTATTTCAAACCATTACTCAAGTTGATTGGAATGTGAGAGGGAATTGGTTGCCGGGAAATGAGCGGGACTGTTGGGATCGTTGACCCAGCATAGACTTTGTGGGCTGAATGGCCTCTTCCTATATCGTCAGGGAACATCTGAGAAAGTGGTGGAAACTGAGTCACCGACAGGATTTAAGCAGCATCTGGACAACCTTAACATACTGATCTGCCTAGGCATTGAAGGCTGTGGGCCAAGTGCTGGAAGATGGTATTAATATGGATAACTGCCCACTGGTTGGCATGAACATGATGGGCCGAATGGCCTGTTTCCAGCTGTCTCCCTGACTCTACATGAAATGTGACACTGCCCAGCTGCAGCACAACATAGATCAAGAACAGAGTGTTTACAGACTGGGGTTTAAGTCGACCTTTTCCATTTACAAAGGCATTTTATTAGCACACAGTGGTCTTTCTGTTGCACAGAATGTTATATTTTCCAGCCACAATGTTTTTCCACTGTCCGGTTGGTGTTGCCCACAGAATGATGCAACGTTGAAAGCCTTTTATTCAGCCTGATTATTTCTGACTGGGTTTTATGAAAGGCTTCATTTAGTTTTGGGTTTCCAGAGTGGGGGCGACGTTTGGTGAATCTAAAGCCTTGTTATTTACCTCATGGAGCTGATAGTTATTGCAATCCTCCCCCCTTGGCCTTTTGGGTTTAGCCCGGCCTTCATCGCTCTCATTTCACCAGGGATTGTCCTCCCATGATCACTGCAACTCTCCACACTTGTGGCTTTCGTGGAGGGAAATGTTTTTCTAGTGAAATGTTTGAGGTTTTGTCATTTATTTAATGGGCGTTTGACTTATGCGATGTTACAATGATTCAGTGTATTTTCTTTTCACTATTTTGGGGATTCCCCATCCCACACTCTTTAATGGGTTTTTAGTAAGTTTTCATTTATTTGCAGGATATTGGAGTTGCTTGCTAAACTGGCATTCATTGCCTCTCCTTAATTGCCCTTGAAAAGGTGTTGATTAGATGCAGTTTTGGACTGGTTGTATGAACTTTAGCTTAGTGTACAGATACAGCATGGAAACAGGCCCTTCGACACACCTAGTCCACACCGATCAGCCATCCCTGCACATTAACACTACCCTACACACACTAGGGACAATGTTACATTGATACCAAACCAATTAACCTACAAACCTTTGGAATGTGGTAAGAAACAAAAGAACCGGAGAATAACCCACACAGTCATGGGGAGAACATACAAACTCTGTACAGACAACCACCCCATACAAAATCATGAGAGGAATAGATGGGGTAGATGCCCAGAGTAGGGGAATCGAGGACCAGAGGACATAAGCTCAAGGTGAAGGGGAAAAGATTTAATAGGAATCCGAGGGGTAACATTTTCACGCATTGGGTGGTGGGTTTATGGAACGAGTTGCCAGAGGAGGAAGTTGAGGCTGGGACTATCCCATTGTTTAAGAAACAGTTAGGCAGGTAATGGATAGGACAGGTTTGGAGGGATATGGACCAAGCGCAGGCAAGTGGGACTAGTGTAGCTGGGACATTGTTGGCCCGTGTGGGCAAGTTGGGCTGAAGGGCCTGTTTCCACACTGTATCACTCTATGACTCTATAACCACCCGTTGTCAGGATCAAACCCGGGTCTCTGGCGCAGTAGGGCAGTAGCTCTGCTGCTACACCAACTGTGCCACTTGTATGTGGAAAGGGCTGCCAGAGAAGGTAGTTGAGGCAGCTACGATAACAGTATTAAAACTCACAGACAGATACTGGATAGGATAGGTTGAGAGGGATATGGGCCAAACACAGGCAGGTGTGACTAGCTGAGAAATGGGGCATCTGATTGGCATGGACGAGTTGAGCTGAAGGCACTGTTTCCGTGCTGTATGACTCTATGGTGCGACTTTGACATTACACTGTTGAGGAAGGAATTGCACAGATAGATAGATAGATCGATTGTTGATTAGTACGGGGGTCAGAGGTTATGGGGAGAAGGCAGGAGAATGGGGTTAGTAGGGAGAGATAGATCAGCCATGATTGAATGGCAGAGTAGACTTGATGGGCCGAATGGCCTAATTCTACTCCTATCACGTATGAATGGTGGATGAAGAAGAATGGGCAATAAATGTCCATATCAGGGGGGTGGCCCCGATAACTTATGAACTTATGACTCCTGGAAGACCTATATATCACACCAAACACATTTCCAGCATCAACCCTTTATTACGACATCAAAAAACACTTATTAGTTTTTGGACGTTTCCCTTTAACAAATCCAAGATTCCAGCATCCGCAGACTCCTGTCTCCTTTCTTGAATTATTCTACATTTGTCCAATTGACTGTAACTTCTTGTTTTTACCAGAACTTTTCCCATCACTAAGATTAAACTGAGCAGTCGATAGTTGCTAGCTTTACTCAGAGAAAAGAATCCAAGTCTTTGAAAATTGAGGAAGGGTCTCGACCTGAAAAGTCACCGATTCCTTTCCTCCAGAGAAGCTGTCTGACCCTCTGAGTTACTCCAACTCCAGTCTATCCAAGTATTCGCACGTCTCCTTATAACTAATATCCTCGAATCCAGGCAGTGAACCTCTAGTGCACTCTCTCCAAAGCCTTATCACCCTTCTTGTAATGGGGGGACCAGGTTACTTGGGAACTAAAGCCCCTGTCCCACTTAGGAGACCCAAACAGCAACCTCTGGTGACCTTGCCCACCACCCAAGGTTTCCATGAGGTCACCGGAGGTTTTGGTCACTCTCCCTAACGGTCGAAAGTGGTTTCCGCGTGGTCGAGGCTTCATCTACGTTGCTGCTATTTTTTCATCATGATTAAAACCGGCCTCGACTAAAAATTGGTTGCCGTTTTAAAAATCGATAATTTTTTAGTCGCAGGTCTAGTTGAAACCGGTTTTCTTTATAGTCGAGGAAGGTTTTCAACATATGCGTGGGAGGTGGTAGGAGGTTGCAGGTCACCTCAACCTTGATTTTTTTTTTTGGGTGGCGGGCAAGGTCACCAGAGGTTGCAGTTTAGGTCTCCTAAGTGGGACAGGGGCTTAAAATATTGCAACCTCCATCTTGTTGAAAACGGTGTCATTCCTGTGCGTTCGATATTATCCGGCATTCATTTGAAGGGAGAGAATATTAAATGTGGTCATTCACACAATTTGGTTCAATCCGGATCTTTGTCGCTGCGTCTTCTAGAATATCTCACCTATTGTGCTGTGGAATTCCTTGGGAGTTCTCAAGTCTGCTGTTGTAACGTGTACTTGAGATTGCTGCAAGCATTTAAGATGATACTCCCAACACTGGCCAGGGGATGGATCTTCAAGATAAAATGTTAAACTGCAGGCATGTCTGCCCTCTCAGTTAACACAGAATATAGAACAGTACAACTCAAGAACAAGCCCTTTGGCCCAAAGTGTTCGTTGCCAAACACGATGCCAAGATCATCTCTTATCTACCTGCGCATAATCCGTATTCCTCCATTCCCTGCATATCCTCTTCAATGAAACTATTGTTTCAGCCTCAACCACCAACCCTGGCAGCGCGATCCAGGTACTCACCACCCACTGTGCAAGTTGACCCAGCTGGGGTTGGGGGTCACTGAGAAGAAAGAATGACCCGGCAGAAGTGGGGGTTGGGGGAGGGGTGGGGGGGGGGGGGGTTGGGTCTAGGCTGCCAAGAACAAAGAGAGACCATCGGGACTCTAATGAGTCAGTGGATATTTTTAAGGCAGTTAGACAAATTCTTGATTAGAACGGGTGCCTCGGGTTATGAGGAGAAGGCAGGAAAATGGGATTAGGAGGCAGAGATCAGCCATGATTGAATGGCGGTGTGGACTCGATGGGCCGAATGGCCGAATTCTACCCCATAACGTGAACTTGTACTTTTGTAAATTCGTCGGCACAAGATACTTGGCGACCCTTTGCGTACTTTGTGCATTGTATGCAAAATCATAAAATATATTAAAAATATTATTTTTAAAAAAAATCATTAAAATTCACTCAGCGGGTGAGGCAGCATCTATGGAGCAGAGACATTGCCTATTTCCTTCGCTCCATAGATGCTGCCTCACCCGCTGAGTTTCTCCAGCATTTTTGTCTTATGAACCTATGGTCTTATTGGCCATTTATCGAAAGACAATTAGCCTGCATGCAGTCAACACAGCGTTAGCAAGGTTTATCGGTTAAATCCTGTGGGATTAAAAATGCAATCCCCTGCCAGTAAACAACATATTCCATAAAAATCCAGACGGGAACTTCTGCATCAGATGGGGAGAAACCTTCTCACGGTTGACCCAGTCCCCAAAGCACTGACACTGGTTAAATGAAAGTTATCAGAAGAGTGCCTTTACCTGAGGTTCATGAGCAGCTGCTGAATGCTCTCTCTCTCCCTCTCTCTCTCTCTCTCTCTCTCTCTCTCTTCCACACTCACCGCTTGGCCAGGCAGAGCTGCATGTTATAGGTCTGGAGGTGGTGGGACACCAGGGGGTTGAGAGGATTCAGCGGCGGCAGCTCTGTAGCTCCCAGCCCACACTGGCCTGAGGCAGCTCAGCTCAGCTCTGCCTTCGATGAACTTTCGTTACGTGTTCCTTTTGCCCTGGAGAACTGCCCGCGGGGGAGGTTGGTCTGTTAAAGAAGTTTGCATTCCCTCCTTGATTCCTTGTGGGATGGAATATTCCAGAGCTGGGGCCACTGCCTGTCTGCAAGTCCTGGTGGGATCAGCTGAGTGGAGGGATTGCCAACGTTCCAGGAAAGTCCCGGGTTAACCATGAGTTTGCTAATCTCCACAGTTAGAGACAGCTCCAGCTCGACATCAACACCTCGTCACCAAACAGCTAGAACTGGGGGAGAGAACTCATAAGAGCCCTTTTAAAACAAAATGTGATTGTGTTTAACGGTAACAGTAGGAGTAAACGGGTCCTTTTCACAATGGCAGGCAGTAACTAGTGGGGTACCGCAGGGCTCAGTGCTGGGACCCCAGCTATTTACAATATATATTAATGATCTGGATGAGGAAATTGAAGGCAATATCTCCAAGTTTGCGGATGACACTAAGCTGGGGGGCAGTGTTCGCTGTGAGGAGGATGCTAGGAGACTGCAAGGTGACTTGGATAGGCTGGGTGAGTGGGCAAATGTTTGGCAGATGCAGTATAATGTGGATAAATGTGAGGTTATCCACTTTGGTGGCAAAAACAGGAAAGCAGACTATTATTTAAATGGTGGCCGATTAGGAAAAGGGGAGATGCAGCGAGACCTGGGTGTCATGGTACACCAGTCATTGAAAGTAGGCATGCAGGTGCAGCAGGCAGTGAAAAAAGCAAATGGTATGTTAGCTTTCATAGCAAAAGGATTTGAGTACAGGAGCAGGGAGGTTCTACTTCAGTTGTACAGGGTCTTGGTGAGACCACACCTGGAGTATTGCGTACAGTTTTGGTCTCCAAATCTGAGGAAGGACATTATTGCCATAGAGGGAGTGCAGAGAAGGTTCACCAGACTGATTCCTGGGATGTCAGGACTGTCTTATGAAGAAAGACTGGATAGACTCGGTTTATACTCTCTGGAATTTAGGAGATTGAGAGGGGATCTTATAGAAACTTACAAAATTCTTAAGGGGTTGGACAGGCTAGATGCAGGAAGATTGTTCCCGATGTTGGGGAAGTCCAGGACAAGGGGTCACAGCTTAAGGATAAGGGGGAAATCCTTTAAGACCGAGATGAGAAAGACTTTTTTCACACAGAGAGTGGTGAGTCTCTGGAACTCTCTGCCACAGAGGGTAGTTGAGGCCAGTTCATTGGCTATATTTAAGAGTGAGTTGGATGTGGCCCTTGTGGCTAAGGGGATCAGAGGGTATGGAGAGAAGGCAGGTACGGGATACTGAGTTGGATGATCAGCCATGATCATATTGAATGGCGGTGCAGGCTCGAAGGGCTGAATGGCCTACTCCTGCACCTAATTTCTATGTTTCTATGTTTCTATGTTTCTATGTAACAGTGGTGCAGCTGGTCGAGCTGCTGTCTTGTAACCCCAGTGACCCAGGTCTAATTCTGACCTCCGCTGCTCTCCTGTGTGGATTTTTCACATTATCCATGCAACCACGTGGGTTTTCCCTGGGGGCACCAGTTTCCCCGCACATCCTAGATACTTGTGTGTTGGTAGTCTAATGGGCCACTGTAGTGTTGCTAGTGTAGGTGAGAGGCGATTGATTGGACTGTGGGAACTATAAAACGGGATTCATGTAGGATTAGTGCAAAAGGATGTTACAGTTGCTTCCCGACTGAGACGAGGTAACTTTAGGTAATTCAAGAGTTCTCCCGAGTTCTCCCCTGATTCGAGCACGTGTAATGTACGTAGCGGGTACGTGGGGGCTCGTACGAGTAAAATGTAACCATTTTTTTTCATCACGAGTATTTTTTTACTGGTGGATATTTTTCACAGTTGAAAAAACGTCACGAGTTTAACGGATTTCCCGAGTACCTACCGTTACTCGTACGAGCCGCTACGTGACATCCACGAGCTCCTACGGACCTGCTACATACATTACACGAGCTCGAATCAGGGGAGAACTCTTGAATTACCTCGTACAGTGGGACAGGCCCTTGAGCAAAGATGGGTAGCAGCACTATCCCACGACAGAACTGAATAATGGGACTGTCCTAGGTCCCTTTTCTACTGAGTTACCTTGTAGACCTAACCTGGTTAACTGTTTTAACCAGTGTTAATGAATGCTTCATAATAACCATATAACCATATAACCATATAACAATTACAGCACGGAAACAGGCCCTCTCGGCCCTTCCAGTCCGTGCCGACCATTTGTTTTCCCCTAGTCCCATCTACCTGCACTCAGACCATACCCCTCCATTCCCTTCCCGTCCATATACCTATCCACTTTACTTTTAAATGTTAAAATCGATCCTGCCTCCACCACTTCTGCTGGAAGCTCATTCCACACAGCCACCACCCTCTGAGTAAAGAAGTTCCCCCTCACGTTACCCCTAAACTTCTGTCCCTTAATTCTCATGTCATGCCCTCTTGTTTGAATCTTCCCTACCCTCAATGGGAAAAACGTATCCACGTCAACTCTGTCTATCCCTTTCATCATTTTAAAGACCTCAATCAAGTCCCCCCTTAACCTTCTGCGCTCCAAAGAATAAAGACCTAACTTGTTCAACCTTTCTCTGTAACATAGTTGCTGGAACCCTGGCAACATTCTAGTAAATCTCCTCTGTACTCTCTCTATTTTGTTGACATCCTTCCTATAATTAGGCGACCAAAATTGTACACCATACTCCAGAATTGGTCTTACCAATGCCTTGTACAATTGTACAATGCCTTGTACAATTACACAATGATCAATAAGGTTTAATTTCCCAGGTAGTGACAGACTAAATCTGAAATTAATATTGAATTCATTCACAACGCATCTGTTTCCTCACTTGCAAATGTGGTGTTTCCAAGATCCGTGGCTCTCTCAATGTTTTTGTTGAATTATTTTCATTGCTTCTTTAATACTGTAAAACATCTATGACCATTTCTCAGGATAGTTCCATAGTTTAGTTTGGAGATACAGGGTGTGAATCGCCCATTCACCCATCGAGTCCATGCCAGCCAGCGATAACCTGTATAGTAGTTCTGCCCTACACACAATGTACAATTTTTACAAAGCCAATTAACCTACAAACCTGCACGTTTTTGGAGTGTGGGTGGAAACCGGAGAACCTGTGGAAAACCCACGCAGTCACAGGGAGGACGTGCAAACTCCGTACAGATAATCAGGATCGAACTCAGGTCTCTGGTGCAGTAAGGTATGTCTATCACACCTACAAGGAATGGTGTGGGATGGAGTTGCTAGGTTAGTAACATAGCGACAAGCATTGTTCCAAAGATGTGTGTTCATAACTTCATAAAACATAGGAGTAGAACTTGGTCATTCGGCCCATCGAGTCTGCTCCACCATTCAATCATGGCTAATCTATTTTTTCCTCTCAGTCCCTTTTTCCTGCCTTCCCCTGTAACATTTGACACCCTTGCTAATCTGCAACCGATCTATCTCCGCTTTAAAAATGCCCAATGACTTGGCCTCTGCAGTCGTCTGTGGCAATGAATTCCACAGATTCACCACCCTCTGGGTACAAATATTCCTTCCCATCTCCATTCGTAAGGTGCATCCTTTTATTCTGAGGTTGTGCCCTCATGTCCTACACTCTCTTACAACTGGAAGCATCCTCTCCACATTCACTCGATCTATCAGTGACTTACATTGAGGGGTGTGAATTGTTTGGGATCTTTTTGGTTCATTTTGGAGTTTTAGCACTTTATTTGTATTCTTCGTAAAACTCATTTTGTTTCAGTAATTGGAAAATATCACTCGATCAGACCAGTGACTTACAATCTCTAAAGGACCAACTGAATCCCAATTGCAACAGTCAGGAGTATTATGGAATATCTTGGCACTGGTTCTGCAAGCTATTGAACGTAGGTGGAGGCCATTCGGCCCACTGAGCCTGTGCTGACCCACTGGTCAATCCCATTCCCCAACTCACTTTCCCTTTATTCCCCTGACATTCCCGCCAACACATGGCATCCTGGACACCTTTGGGATGTGGCAGGAGACCTGAACACTGGGAAGAAATACTCATGGTCACTGGGAGAAGGTGCAAAGTCCAAACAAACAGTACCAGAGGTCCAGATGGATCATAAGTCACTGGATCTGTGGGGAAGCAGTTCTTCCAGGTGCTGTGTAGGAAGGAACTGCAGATGCTGGTTTATACTGAAAATAGACACAAAGTGCTGCATTTACTGAGCAATGTAGATCGATGTATTGATGACATTATATAACCATTGTTAACTACTGGCTGTTAACAAGTGCTAACAGTGGCAGTTAACAAATTTTCATCTGAGTTGAATAAAGTGAGAAACGGCTCGAATCTTTCTGCAGTACTCATTAAACCCAAGCTGGAAATTGAAAACTAGGGGAACGCCGTACCGCTGCGTTCCCCCCCCATTTCCATCACTGGAAATACTGCTCTGTTTCGAGAGGAATTCACACTCCTCGTTAGAGATGGTGATGAACGTCAGCCATAACCCTGGTGTTAAGGAGGAAAGTCGTTTTGTCATTCATGCCGGTGTTTCATTCAGACACGCACAAGCGCTGAAGCGAGTCTACTTTCCAATCTGCCAGGAAATGGGTTTAGCACTGATAGCAATCCTGTCAATGCCTCAATGGTTTTCTTTTACTGCACAACTTTTCTGAAATCCCTCAGTCTAAACAACTTGGCAAATCCCCTTCACTTTCCTTCACTTAACTGCGCACGGTTTGGCTCAGACTTTTTACCCCAAAACCGCCCGTGCCTTTAAAGTCACCGTGTTTTTCAACCACGTCTTGTCCATGGACGCATCCCGCTGACAAGTGGGATTGCTGAGTGGTCGGAACGCATGTTTTGAAAGGCACTTAACTGCGTTTTGTTAGCAAAGCGCAAATTCTGAGTGATCACTATTTATTACCAGCTGGTGAAAAGAAGAACTTTGTCCGGCGGATTGAGTTCCACTGAAGTCCAACTTAAGTGTGTCTCTACTGTGACTCAGAAGCGAAACGAAAAGTCCAAGCAGTTTATGTGAATCTTAACTTGATGAAAATATCTCATTGTGGGTTGATGCAATACCCACTAAACAAAAATCTCATCATCTCGCCCGCGTTGGAAGGAACTATAGATGCTGGTTTATACTGAAGATAGACCCGCAATGCTGGAGTAACTCAGCGGGTCAGGCAGCATGTCTGGTGGAAAGGAACAGGTGACGTTTCGAGTCGAGACCATTCTTCAAGTCTGAAGAAGACTCCAGAGATGCTGCCTGACCTGCTAAATTACTCCAGCATTTTGTGTCCATCTTTGGTATAAATCAGCATCTGCAGTTCCTTCCTACCCATAGCAGAGTGAAGGACAGATTAGATAAACTTGCCTCTGTAGCTTGGCAGTGAAATTGTTTCAAGTGGCTTGATCTTATTTAAACAGCCTGCTGCGAGGTGGTGTCCAGGGAGATAACGTAAATATTGTTAATCAGGTGCAAATGTATGAGAATTAGCAAAACATTGATAGAGAATTAGAATGTCGAAACAGAGAACTGCAGATGCTGTTTAATACACAAAAGGAGACGCAAAGTTCTGGAGTAATTCAGCAAGTCAGGCAGCATCTCTGGAGAACATGGATAGGTGACGATTCGGGTCGAGACTGAAGAAGAAGGGTCCCGGCCCAAAATGTCACTGCTCGATGTTCTCCAGAGATGTTGCCTGATGTGCTGAATTACTCCAGCCCTTTGTGTCCTTTAGAGAATTAGGACTTGATTAACGCAGCGATCGAAAATAACCCAGTTAAAATAGTGTTCAATACAAACTCAATATTATCTTTCCAAATTGCTTGAGTAAGTTGAATCTTGTAAGTGGAAGCACAGGAAGAATCCATGGAGCCTACCGGGTCCTCGATGCCCCCTGCAGTCCAGTCCAGTACCTTACCCCAGGCTCTTTCCTTCAATCAGCATCAGTTATCTTTCTTCAATTACGTACCCAATTTATTTCCGTTTACAAAACCCAGATTAACACTTGCATCCCCCACCTCTGCAGGCCATGTGTTCAGGAGAAAAGCCACCCATGGAAAAAAAAGATTCCCTGCACTTTGGACCAGTTTATTGACACACCATGGAAACAGATCCTTCGGCCCATAGCAACCACGCCAACCATCGATCATCCGTTCACACCAAATCTATGTTATCCCACTTTCTCATCATCTCCCTACACAATTTTATAGAGGCCAAATAACCTGAATATCTTTGGAAGAATGTGCAAACTCCACACAGACAGGACCCGAGGTCAGGTTCAAACCCAGGTCTCTGGCGCTGTGAGGCAGTAGCTCTACCAGACTGATTCCTGGGATGTCAGGACTTTCATACGAGGAAAGACTGGATAGACTCGGCTTGTACTCGCTAGAATTTAGAAGATTGAGGGGGGATCTTATAGAAACTTACAAAATTCTTAAAGGGTTGGACAGGCTATATGTAGGAAGATTGTTCCCGATGTTGGGGAGGTCCAGAACAAGGGGTCACAGTTTAAGGATAAGGGGGAATTCCTTTAGGACCGAGATGAGGAAAACATTTTTCACAGTCATCACAGGATACTGAGATGAGTTGATGAGGGAGTATTGCGTACAGTTTTGGTCTCCAAATCTTGCAGAGAAGGTTCACCATTCCTGGGATGTCAGGACTGTCTTATGAGAAAGACTGGATAGACTCGGAGAAACTTACAAAATTCTTAAGGTTGGACAGGCCAGGAAGATTGTTCCCGATGTTGGGGAAGTCCAGGACAAGGGGTCACAGCTTAAGGATAAGGGGGAAATCCTTTAAGACCGAGATGAGAAAGACTTTTTTCACACAGAGAGTGGTGAGTCTCTGGAACTCTCTGCCACAGAAGGTAGTTGAGGCCAGTTCATTGGCTATATTTAAGAGTGAGTTAGATGTGGCCCTTGTGGCTAAGGGATCAGAGGGTATGGAGAGAAGGCAGGTACGGGATACTGAGTTGGATGATCAGCCATGATCATATTGAATGGCGGTGCAGGCTCGAAGGGCTGAATGGCCTACTCCTGCACCTAATTTCTATGTTTCTATGTTTCTATGCTCAGCCATGATCAGAATGGTGGTGCAGGCTCGAAGGGCCGAATGGCCTACTCCTGCACCTATTGTCTATGGTTTCTATGTTTCTACCAGCTGCACCACTCTGATGCACTGTTTCACTCTGGTATATGTCCGGTGAAAGAGAATTATTGATATTGTTCAAAGATTTTCCTTTGTTGAAAGACTGCGCAGTAACTGAAAGAACTGCAATACAGGAACCACATTGACAAATGTGCAGAAAAATATCTGAAATTTAAATGACACCACTTGTTCCTGTAAATTCTTTAGAACTATGTAATGTTAGTCATTCCTTCCTTTGTTCTGTTGCATTGCCTCTTACATTGAGAAGAACACTTTGAGCAGGACTTTGGAGATAAAGTAATGTAAAGTGGAGTGTGTAGAAAGGAACTGCAGATGCTGGCTTATACTGAAGATAGACACAAAGTGCTGGAGTAACAGCGGGTCAGGCAGCATCTCTGGAGAAGAAGGACGGGCAACGTTTCGGGTTGGGACCCTTCTACTTTGAAGTGGAGTGGAGGTAAATGGAGCTTACAGAGGGCTATCCACACATTGTGGGCTGAATGGCCTCCTTTGCTATATGATTCCATGTGAACAAGGACGACACCTCTGCACCATGAGCAGACTCCAGCAATGAAGGAACTGCGGATGCTGATTTACACTGAAGATAGACACAAATTGCTGGAGTAACACAGCGGGACAGGCAGCATCTCCAGACAGAAGGAATGGGTGACGTTTCGGCCGTAACCCTTCTTCAGACCCTGAAAACTTGAAGAAGGGTCTCGACCCGAAATGGCACCCATTCTATCCAGAGACGCTGGCTGTATCGCTGAGTTACTCCGGTATTTTGTGTCCATCTCCAGCAATGATGTACAGACTTGAAGGTTAAGGTGTAAGAAGGAACTGCAGATGCTGGTCTAAACTGAAGATAGACACAAAAATCTGGAGTAACTCAGCGGGACAGGCAGCATCTCTGGAGAGAAGGATTGGGTGACGTTTCGGGTCTGAAGAAGGGTCTCGACCCGAAATGTCACCCATTCCTTCTCTCCAGAGATGCTGCCAGTCCCGCTGAGTTACTCCAGCTTTTGGTGTCTAACTTGAAGGTTAAGGTGTTTGGCAAATCTCCAGAGTTATCATACAGCAGGGAGGTCAACATTAGTGCACATTAGCAACTTAATTTGTCTCCGACAGCAGGTTAATCAGAATTTAGTTAAAATCATGCAAATCTACCACAGTCGTTGCATATGGCAATTTATTATAATAAGCATTAACAAATGTCAGTAATTGTGACTTTGGATCTTGGATGGTTAATGAGCAGATGAGAACTACTCGTGTAACAAAGAGGTGGTGCAGATGTTCGCTTGGATTTTTGGAATAATTATGGCACTTAACCCTGGAGGGAAGGATCCCACAGACGAGAGAACAGGGAGAATGTGGGCAGACTTGTCAACTGAATAAAACAGAATATGAATTAGAAGCGTTTTAGAGTTTTCCATTTTAGTTTAGTTCAGACATACAGCACAGAACCAGGCCCTTTGGCCCACCGAGACTGCACCGACCAGCGACCCACACGCACTAATAGCCCTGTCCCACGGTACGAGTTCATTCCAAGAGCTCTCCCGAGTTTGCCCTGATTCGAACTCGGAGATTTACGGTAATGGCCACTCGTCGGTACTCGGGGCTCTCGTGGACATTTTTCATCATGTTGAAAAATCTCCACGAGTCTTCCCGTGCTTACCTGCCGTTAGCGATTCATCCCAAATACCTGCCGTTAGCGCTAAGAGACGTCCCCGAGCTCCGACGTACCTGCTACGTTCATTCTCCGTGCTTACCACCAGTTTGATTTTTTTTAAAACTCGGGAGAGCTCTTGGAATTAACTCGTACCGTGGGACAGGGCTTTTACACTATCCTACACTCTAGGGACAATTTACATTTACACCAAGCCTATTAACTTACAAACATGTACATCTTTGCCATGTGGGAGGAGGCCAAAGATCTCGGAGAAAATCCACGCGGTCACGGGGTGAAGGAGCAAACAGCACGTGTGGTCAGGATCGAACCCGGGTGCCTTGTAAGGCAGCAACTCTACCACTGCACCACCGTGCCACCCTAAGTTGCAAGTTTCATAAAACTACATTTTATTTTCATTGAACTCTCCAGCCATTTCCAGAATAGCAAGGCAACGTAGGCCTGTTTGTGCTTCAGCTTTTGGCCAGGGGATTTGTTCTTCAATGGCCTAGAATTGTAGAATTTATTTATGGTACAGACAGACCCTTAATCAATAGATGTCCGGAGATTACAAAGCATACGGCCAATGTAAACACTGGTTTAATTCCATGATATTCCTTTATCTGATCGGCTACATATTTGTCAAAATTCCCGCTCTAGCAGTCTGCATCTGGAGCTGATTGAGGAGTTTCCACGGTAACAGCGTTTCATCCTCAAATCCCATTAAGAATTAGATAAGAGATAGCCGTCAGTGGAAGTTAAACTGGTGTTTAACTGGCACGCAGCCACGCCATGTGCCTTTCTGGAATCCTCCCATATAATAAATGAAGCATCACATCATTAATTTACATTATGGCTGCTCAAAGGCTGCCATTAGCTCCTCTGGCTTGCCACTTTCTGGTGGGGCGGAGCGACTGAACAGTCCCGATCCGATTCCCGTGATGCATTCTGCGCGGCAAACTGATCCATATTGGCTTCTGAAAATGGACATGAGAAGCAACCGAGCATTTCACACGGATAAACTTTTGCCGGTCGAATTTGTGCAATGTGTAGAGCAAGAGGCTGTGAGCTGACTGCTTGTTCTACAAGGAAGCGAGAGACACAGTTTCCAACCCAGCACTTTTTGCAGTCTCGTGTTGATTGGACAAACTTTGCGGCCAATTAGTTATTTTCCAAAGCATACAGTAGTCTCTGTTGCAATGTGAGTCAGGAGCAGGGGACTGAGCCGTCATTCCACAGGGCATGTAGGGCAAGTTGCAGAAGACATTTGTTCTGCATAGTAAGCATTAAATGTGCGATGGGGTGGGAAGATTTTGGCATTGGTAGCAACGTTGAGGTGGGTGGAAGATCGGCCGTTTCACAGCAAACAAAGAGCATGCAGAATGGGTCATTATCAGAATTGGTAAAGTGTAATGAGTTGCCCTGCTATAGAATTGGCACTGGAGCCTCAACTTCCTAAAAATGTATATAAATGAATTGGATAAAGGCACTGGAGACAAAGTTGGTGAATTTGCTGCTGACTCAAAAATAGACAGGAAAATGCAATGATACTTTATTGTCACATGTACCCAGGTACAGCCGTGGAACTGAAGATGGTGTTAGGAAAATTGTTGGGTCTGAAGGCAGATAAATCCCCAGGGTCTGATGGCGTGCTTCCCAGAGAACGCAAGTAGGAGGCCCTAGAAATCGTGGTTGTGTTGGTGATCATTTAGGACTGAGATAAGGAAGCATTTTTCACCCAGAGAGTTGTGAATCTGTGGAATGCTGGAAACCTGTTTTTTGTTGAGCCTGAAAACTATGCAAATTTAACATTATTTACCCCCAGCCTAGTTGTCCCACTAGTTTCACTGTCGTCCTGCTTAGTTTTGCTGTTCGCATCTCGTTATCACCTTTTCCCCAGCCAACAATAGACCATTGTGGGCTCTACCATTTCTTGATCATCATTGCTGGCTTTGATTTGTTCTTTTCATACCTTCCAATTGTTTCTCTAGTTTCCCTCTCCCCTGGCTCTCAGTCTGAAGAAGGGTCTCGACCCGAAGCATCAGCTATGCCTTTTCTCCTGAGATGCTGTCTGACCCGCTGAATTACTCCAGCATTTTCTGTCTATCTTCTGTGTAAACCAGCATCTGCAGTTCCTTCCTACACATGTTAATTCAAGTGTCAGCTGTGACTTGAGTATAAGGACGAGCAAAATCTTCCCCACTGAACTGCTGAGGAGTGGTAGACGTGTATAGGATAGTGGCCATTTGGCCCATCCTATACATGTCAGCTTTGGTGCTTCTGCCTCCCAGCTTTTGGTTCATAGACGTGTGGGCTACCATTGTTCAATTTCCAGGAACATTGCACTTTTGGAGTAGGCATCTCGTGTAGTACCCCAGCCTGGCTGCGTCTGCCCCTCAGGTGGATGTACATGACCCCCTGGCACGTCACATGCTAGAATGATACAGCATGGAAACAGGCCCTTCGACCCAACCCGCCCACCTTGATCAAGATGCCCCATCTAAGGGAGTACCATTTGCCTGCGTTCGGCCCGTATCCTTCTAAACCTTTCCTATACAAAATAACGTTTAAATGTTGCCATTGTCCTTTCCCTGATTGTCCACAAGTTGCAAACTCCTGACCTATGTACACATGAGACCAGTGGGATGGATTTGTGCAAACCCAGTTCATGGCGCAGCGGTAGAGTTGCTGCCTCACAGCACCAGATACCAGTTTTGATCCTGACCACGAGTGCTGTCTGTTCAGAGTCTATACCAAAGGTTCCCAACCTGGGGCAACCTGGTTTTGCCTACCCAGGGGGTACATTTGTTGATTCTAGATTTGTACATATTTTTTCTCATTGACTGACTGTGTTTGGTTCTGGTATACCGGTATCTGTTCATCATTAGTTGTTCATAAATAAGTGAAATCACATTGTTATATGTGCTATTAAAGTTGCCAGGGGTAAACAGGACGAAAACGGTTGAGAATCCCTGGTCTATACCAACCATCGATCACCTGTGCACACTAGTTCTGTGTTATCCCACTTTCTATCCAATCGTGCATACTTGGGGCCAATTAACCTACATGCCCACATGTCTTTGGGATGTGGGAGGAAACCGGAGCACCTGGAGGAAACCCACGAGGTCACAGGGAGAACGTGCAAACTCCACACAGACAGTTAATGCTTAAACAATTCAGGTAGACACTTCTTACATTCTGACAGCGATTTTGCTTCCACCACTCTATCTCAGGCACTGCATTCCAGGTCCGCCCCCCCCTCCACTCGATCCACAAAGATCCTCCTCAGACCCTTTCTGAAGCATTTACCTCTTATACAAGATATATGTCAGTCTAGAGTGGGGTTTAATATTTCCCGGGTCATTCTTGCTGTGGTTAGGGTGCTGTGCTGAGACAGGCAGGAACACCGCAGAAAATAAATAAACCGTATCCTTCTGCAAACAAAGTGAAATACAAATGGGTACAATGATTTGCAAAATAAAATGCAGTTCTTGTAACTTGAACTTGTAACAGTAGCAGTACAGAGCAGGAAAATGGGATAAAAGCTTGAGCGAAAATGAAAGATTTTAAATAATTGATTTTACTGCTTGATTATGTGTATAATGATGAAACTGACTCTCAAAACGCTCGGCAACCTGATACCAGCAGCATCAGTGAAACAGCTGAAATATTCTTGCCCTGGAGAGAACATTCTTGGTGTAATAAATAATGGAAGTGTAGGAAGCCCACAAAGACCGACAGAACAACTGGTGTAAGTCCGTGACAGGCAAAAACAGGAGGCGTCAGCAGCAGAGAGCAAGTCGGAGATCAAATTAGAGGATGACAGAGCTGTGAGAGAGAGAGAGGGAGTGAGAGAGAGCGAGAGAATGTGACAGTGTCAGAGGAGGATGAATTGGGACAGGCTACTGATGGGTTCGGAGGAGAGCAGAAGGGCAACAGAACGACAATATTAGAGCATGCATTAGCACAATAGGTAGACAGTATTAGTGCAAAGAGAGAGATGGCACCGGAATATGAATTTAGAACAGTCCTGGATCCAGCACACATTGCTGAACGGACACAAGTCGGTATCAAGTAAATAATATGGTTCAGTCTGATGGATCACAAGCTGGCTCTAATGGGTGCAATTTTGTGTGTTTTGGTGTTTGCATGAGTCTCTGTTTTGTCTGTCAGCTCGGTGCTGTCAGAAGCAGCAGGAACCCAATACTTATCCCATGGAGGAAGGAAAAGGTGCTGTTTGTGCCTCTTTACATTTTCCAGTAAACTGTCCTCGACCATTCTGAATATGATTTAAATGCTTTCTCACGTGCATCCAGCCAGTGTCTGAAGAAGGGTCTCGACCCGAAACGTCACCCATTCTTTCTATCCAGAGATACTGCCTGAGTTACTGTTCCGCTGAGTTACTCCAGTATTTTGTGTCTATCTTTGGTGTAAACCAGCACCTGCCGTTCATTCCTACACAGTAATTTTATGTGCTGCTCTTGGTACTTGGTGAGAACTCGGTGGTACAATGAGCCTGGCTCCATGCTGTATCTCTAATCCAAACTGGCCAAGGCGTCTTCACCTGCATTCCAACACAGCCTTGTTTTGGATTGTTGTTATAACAGCAAGAGGCTGGGTTATAGTTCCAGAGCGTTGAAGCAATGTTTGATGAGTTCTGGAGGGTTTTTCAGCCTCGATAAGCAAGCAGAGGTTGATTGCCCCATGGACCAAGGGTTCCCAACCTGGGGTAAATTTACGCCCAGTGGGGTACATTTGTTGATTCTGGATTTGTACATATTTTTTCTCATTGACTGACCGTGTTCGGTTCTAGTATACCAGTATCTGTTCATCATTAGTTGCTCATAAATAAGTGAAATCACATTGTTATGTGCTATTAAAGTTGCCAGGGGCAAACGGGACGAAAAAGGTTGGGAACCGCTGTCCTAGACTGAGATGCAAGATTGAGAGGGTGGGCTGCTGGAATGGGTCGAGAGGTGTCAGCTGACTTCTCATTTGTTTAGATAGACACAAAAAGCTGGAGTAACTCAGCGGGTCAGACAGCATCTCTGGAGATAAGGATTAGGTGACGTTTCCTATTCCTTTTCTCGAGAGATGCTGTCTGACCCGCTGAGTTACTCCATCGTTTTGAGTCTATCTTCGATTTAAACCAGCATCTGCCTTTCCCTCCTACACACTTCTCATTTGTTTAGTTTAATTTGGAGCCACAGCGCGAGAACAGGTTCACCGAGTCCACACCAGCCAGTGATTGTAGTGTGTGTAAAACACTTACACTATAACATTTATACCAAGCTAATTAACATGCAATCCTGTACGCCTTTGGTGTGTGGGAGCAAACCGAAGATCTCGGAGAAAACCCACGCAGGTCACGGGGAGAACGTACAAACTCCGTACAGACAGCGCCCATAGTCGGGATTGAACCCGGGTTTCTGACGCTGTGAGGCAGCAACTCTACCACTGTACCACCCTGGGGGCACGTGTTCTGGGGATGCAAACATGTTCTCCCTCTTCCTCTCCTCTTGTCTCCCTTTTCTGAGGATGTCGGTATTAGTATTGTCATATGTACCAAAAACAGAGTAATGAGATTCTTACTTGAAGCAGCAGCACAATGGGTTTGTCAGCACAGTCCCCAATTGATAATATAATAAGCAAACAAACAAAAAATCAGCGAATAAAAATAAAATGTAGTGCAACCCAGGCAGTTCAATGTTTAGTTGGTGTTCAAAGTGTTCAGTAGCCTGATGGCTGCTGAGAAGATGCTGTTCACTGGTGTTCAATTAGTCGGTGTGGATGTGTGGAGCCAAAGGGCCTGTTTCATCGAGTCACAGAGCGATACAGTGTGGAAACAGGCCCTTCGGCCCAACTTGCCCATACCAGCCAACATGTCCCAGTTACACTAGTCCCACCTGCCTGCGCTTGGCTCCATATCCCTCCAAACCTGTCCTATCCATGTACCTGTCTAACTGTTCCTTAAACGTTGGGATAGTCCCAGCCTCAACTACCTCCCCTGGCAGCTTGTTCCATACACCCACCATCCTTTGTGTGAAAAAGTTACCCCTCCGATTCTTATTGAATCTTTTCCCCTTCACTTTGAACCATTTGGTCCTCGATTCCCCTACTCTGGGCAAGACAGTCTGTATTCTGCGCTCTGTGACTCCTCATCTGTTTCCTCATGACATGAGCTTTGTTTATAAGTGTAGTCTGATTCTGTGGATCATCCTGTTCAAACTGGTGACTGATTCCATAGGATACCCTACAGCACTCTCTGATTTGGATCAAGTTCTCAGCAGCCAATGAACCTTATAAAGCTGCACGAGGTAGCCCAAACCTCAGCTGCAGATGTGCCCTTATTCAAGTGGTTTAAATATAACTTGGAACTGTGAAACCTGTCCTCGCACAAGTAAAAGGGCTAAAACCCCTTCTGACAAATAAAAAGATTCTCCTGCGCATTCGATTTTTGAAAGGAAATGACAAGTTGGAGAGAGGGAGAAAATGATAGGTTAGCAGCAGAGTGCGGGTGAGATCGGTGTGTAGAATGGAGCTTCAGCTTGAATGCGAATGGAAATGGGGGCTCAAGCAAAGCTGCCAATTGTGTGTGTGAGCAGGGAGAGAGAGGACAGGCAACGTCTGATGGCACTGTGCACTTCCGACCACTCCGTGAATGTCACTCTACAGCTTTTAAGGAAAGATGTCCAAGCAGTTCCTATGGAGCAGAGCAATTTCTTGGTGAGTTAATCACTATTTGCAAACCCACATCCACAGATTTATTTTTGGTAAGTGTATAGAGGTCAAAAAAAAACATATCTGTACATCACCTGTACCCATTGCATAATTATCTCCCTATTCACTTTATTTTCTAGAGATAGTGAAATGTTGACTAGCGTGCATGTGATGAAAGAGCACCACCTACAGGTTCACAAAGAACCACCAGCCAACCCAAAATTATTACAATCTCTCCATTAATTCGTCCTTTTCAATTTAGTTTTCGTTTTTTTATAAGATACAGCAGGGAAACAGGCCCGTCAGCCCATCGAGTCCACACTGACCATTGATCACCCGATCACAGTCGTTCTGTTTTCCCACTTCGTTCCTCCACTCCCTACAAACTGGAGGCAATTTACTGGGCCGTTTAGCCTACAAACTGGCACGTCTTCGGGACGTAGCGGGAAACCGGAGCGCCCAGAGGAAACCCACGTGGTCACAGGGAAATTCAAGCAGGCAAACACCACACAGACAGGCCCCGAGGTCAGGATCAAACACGGTTTTCTGGTGCTGTGAGGCAGCAGCTCTAACAGCTGTGCCATTGTGTCATAGAGTCATAGAACGTGGAAACAGGCCCTTTGGCCCAACTTGCCCACACTGACCAATCTACACTAATCCCACCTGCATACATTTGACCCATACCCCTCCAAATCTGTCCTATCCATGTACCTGTCTAATTCCTTCTTAAATGTTGCAATAGCCCCTGCCACATCCACCTCAAGCTTCAAGTGTCAGAGAGAAGCAGATGTGACCATTCAGCCCATTGACCCTTTTCCATCATTCATTGAGATGTCTTGGGTTGACAAATGGTGTTCGGTCTTATCTTTGAAAATAATCAATTGCCATTTGTGAAGGTGGATTCCAAAACCCTACGTGTTTCTTGAACTCACTCCGATTTTTCAATGTTGACCTTCATTGCCCAGCTTGTGAAAGATGCTTTCTGTCCATCGAGCTTATTAGTTCTGATGAATACCTTGAAAAATGCAGTCAAATCACCCAATAACCAAAATCCAAGAGGATAATCCCAGGTTAAGTCTGTGCACCAGAGAAAAGACTCTGATAAAAAAGCTGCATAAAAAAAGGTATAGGTGGAATTCAATCCTCCTCTGAAATCCACCTCTGCAATGCATTTGAGCTGAAGGGCAAGAAAGGTTTTTAAAAAACAACATTCACGCATGCATATGATTGGTGTGCATATGTGTGTATGTGTATCCACACAGTGGGACAGGGGTATGCAAGAATTTGAAGGATGATGTGTACAAAATATATGGAATAAGAAAACTAAACAAGGGCTTCTCCCTGATGCTCAGTAATAATATTTAAGGTCAGGCATTCCAAAAAATAAATGCGCTTTCCTTTTAAACTTTAGTAGGTCTAAAAACACCCCTGGGTGAGAGTGCTGGCAACTGTTTGTGTTTTATGTTTTTAGAGCAGATTCAAGGCAGGGAAAAGGCATTATAATAATCACGGTCTTACTATTGTACTCAAATGAATCCGTTTTATTTTCCTCATCGTTGCCATCAACTGAACCAACCTTTCCCCAGGCCAGATTCCACCAGCCATCTGCTAGCAATGGGCAATTTGCCACCAAACATCCCAAACCCACGCCCCTTTGAGTGCGGGAGAAAACCATCGTGGTCACAGCGGATATGTCCAATTCCCGCGCAGAAGTGAATCGGGTTTCATTTATATGCAGGAAAAATGTTCCCAATGTTGGGCGAGTCCAGAACCAGGGGCCAAAGTTTTAGAATAAAGGGGAGGTCACTGAGGTGAGAAAAAACTTTTTCACCCAGAGAGTTGTGAATTTATGGAATCCACTGCCACAGGGGGCAGTGGAGGCCAAGTCACTGGATGGATTTAAGAGAGAGTTAGATAGAGCTCTAGGGGCTGGTGGAGTCAAGGGATATGAGGAGAAGGCAGGCACGGGTTATTGATAGGGGACGATCAGCCATGATTACAATGAATGGCGGTGTTGGCTCGAAGGGCCGAATGGCCTCCTCCTGCACCTATTTTCTATGTTTCTATATTCCATGACTTTACCACACCTATTTTCCTTATTCATCAAACCATCATCTGCAGTATGACTGATGGTAAAGAAAACAACTTGACTGATTGTAAAAAAAAAAATCTGAGGACGTGCAGAGGCCCCGAAAGAAGGGAAATGTTTTTTCAAAATTATTTTTCCAATGACTCGTAGTCGATAAAAAACAAAGTAGTTGGAACCTGGAATTCCCGGCCTGTAGGTATGGCAGAGGCAGGTTCCAGTGCGGTTCTCAATAGGGGAACTGGAAAATAAACTCTTCAAGCCAACAGAGAAGATGCTGGAGGGCTCATCTAGTGCATCGCTCTCCTGGAGGACTAGTATCGTCACAATGGGCTGAATTGACTCGTTTTGTGGTGTTATCATCTCATGATTCTAAAAGCAGATTTCTTAGATGACCCTTATACACCAGATGGCGGGGTTTTATATGTGTCATGTTTGCCCATGAAACAATTGCATTGACTTGCGGTTGTAATCCATGGCTTTCATCACAAACAAACAAATACAGTACATTACAGCTGCCAGATGATGCTGGCCTAAGACTCTTTGACAGGGCATCGCAAACTCACAACCTTTACCCTGAGGGCACCAGGTGCACGGGAACACCATCATCTGCAGGTCAGCCTTCAGTGGCGCACCATTCTGATTTGGCAGCCAATTGGCTGTTTCCTTCACTGACGCTTGGCCTAAATCTACCGTGGACACTCCTTCACCAAAAGGTCTGCAGCCGTTCCATAAGGTGACGCACCACTCCGCTTTCTCAAAGGCGTTTAGGGATGGACAGTCTGCGCTGGCTTTGCCTTCAATCTCCACACCTTGTGATTGAATAGAGAAGATAAACTTAAGGGCCTGTCCCACTTTCACGACTTAATTCAAAACCTCAGCCGAGTTTAAAGGACCTAAAAAAAAAAATCAAGATCATGGTAATCTACGAACTCCTACGACCTTCCACGACTATGTTCATGAACTCCTACGAGTATGTCTACGAATTCCCAGGACTATTTAGACACCCTCCTTACGAGTAAAAAGTTGCAATTTCTTTCATCCCGACCATTTTTCTACTCGTGGACATTTTTTATCGGACTGGAAAAAACGTCCCGACTTACCTGATGTCGTGAGTACCTACGGCTGGCATAACGAGCCGCTACGATATATCTACGACCTCCTACGGACTCGTTACGAACATTCTGTAAGTTTGAATCAAGGGGAAAACTCTGGAGAATTCGTGAATAACTCGTGAAAGTGGGACAGGCCCTTTGGAGTTGTTTTTGACAGGAGGGGCGGCACGGTGGCGAACGGTAGAGTTGCCGTCTTACAGCGCTTACAGAGACGGAGACGCGGGTTCGATCCTGACCACCGGTGCTGTCTGTATGGAGTTTGTTCATTCTTCCTGTGACCTGCGTGGGTTTTCCCCGTTGTTTTTGACAGGGCTGAAGTTTGCAAATGCAAATTCTTTTGTTCTTGTTGATTGCAGCTGATTAGAGTTTCTGCATCCACGATGTGTAAAAACCTGGCTTTGAAGCACGTCTGCGCAGCCAGAAGCTGGCTGTTGTCGGTGTTTTTGCTGAATCTGTCTTTACTCTTGTTTTAATAGGTGCAAGCTACTGATGCAGATGAAGGCGATAATGGGAAGATTTGGTACAGAATCCTCTCAGGTAATGTTAAGCTGCTCCTCCACCATTTGCCTGACCTGGCATGAAGCATTAGAATCTAATTTGAGGGTCTGTTTTCGCTGGAAGCAGATGTTTTCCACAGAGTTTGGCCATGTGGATTCACAGGCTAGACAGAAGGGTCACATCAGTTTAATTAGCATCAATAACAGAATCTCTTTCAGGGGGTTCTTACATTGTCAGCCACAGCTCAGCGGATTCCACTTTCAGGGAGTCTGAAGGTTGTGACTTCAAGACCCTCTGTAGTAGGTGTCCTGCCTAATCTAGACTGCTTGGGAAACAGCTGCACGGTATTGATTAGTTTAGAGATGCAGAAACAGGCCCTTCAGCCCACCGAGTCCGCCCCGGCCAGCGATCCCCAAACACTAACACTATCCTACACACACTGGGCATAACTTACAATGTAACCAAGGCCAATTGGCTTACAAACCTGTACGCCTTTGAAGTGTGGGAGGAAACCGGAACTCCCCACGCAGTTTACGAGGAGAACGTACAAACTCTGTACAGGATCGAACCCGGGTCTCTGGCGCTGTAAGGCAGCAACTCTACCGCTGCTCTATCGTGCTGCCCTTAGCAAGCCCCTATTCCGTCTACACGTCTGATGTAAGTGTTCAGAGATACTGCATAAATGCAGCCCGGAGCTTATCTCTCTCCAGTGGGAGCTCGGTGTCAGATCGTTGTCTATGTTACAGCTTTAAAGCGCTTTCAGACATCTTACTACATTAAAGATTGCATTAATACAACTTGTCAAAGTCTTTAAACGGTTTGGAAATCTCCTCTGTTAAATGCAAACTTGCAGGCACTGGATGACACACAGTGGAATTCACTTTCATGAGTAGAGAACCAGTAATAAAACGGTCTCATCTGATTCTCGAGACGTGTTTTTCCTGCAGGCAGTGCTTTGTATTTTGATCCTGCTGCTACTTAACCATGTTCCCTTTTATTTTTTTACGTCTATCTAAATAGTTGCTGCTGACTTTCTTTACTCACCCAGCTTCCTGCAAACTATTATCAAGCAGTTAAACGCTGACCTATGACAATTGAACATTCTTGACTAACCTTACAAGATGAAATAGCCTTCATTATGGACTTGCTTCCAAAACCTACGCCTTCACATGGAACGGCATCTGCCACTATTTGCCGGCCCTGCAGCCTATTTTTTTTGTCTTGTCTTTGTTTCCTTCCCCAGAGATTTATCAGACATTTCATCAGTTGAGACATTTTCCATTTTTTCTTGTGTAGGAAGGAACTGCAGATGCTGGTTTACACCGAAGATAGACACAAAATGCTGGAGTACCTCAGCGGGACAGGCAGCAACTCTGGGGAGAAGGAATGGGTGACTTGTCAGGTCAGTCTGAAGAAGGGTCTCGACCCGAAACATCACCCATTCCTTCTCTCCAGAGATGCTGCCTGTCCCACTGAGGTACTTCAGCATTTTGTGCCTATCTCTGTTGGATAAGAGATCTGTAGAGCGATTAAACCCATGAAATAGTCATCGGAATCATCCTTCTGCTAATTCCTATAGTTCTACAAGACACAGCAGACCACAGTCTCCTTGACCTGCTGAGCTGCTCCAGCACTTTATCATTTGCTCAGAGTTGGAGCATCAACAGTCTCTTGTGTGTCTGTTTTACAAGTTGCAAGGTAACTTTAGAAGTAAATTGGAACTTTCTGCCAAATATAGAAAGAAAAAAAATATGTATGATGCTATTTCTGCCATTGGCATGAGTTAATGCTCTTTTTCCAAGAAATAGATAAAGGCTTTGTTTATCAGTAACATAGGCTTCTGAGAACTCTAATGATTTAATGCAACTGTAGACCTGATACAAGCTGCATCCTGTACCATGGAATATCCCACTGCTTCCTCGGACGTCAACAAGAAAATAAATGATTGCCCGTAACAGTATGAGGGGTAGATAGCCGAGGATGCATATTTTTAGCTTTGAAGCTATTGGCGTGATGTGTGTGGTTTTGTTTTTCAGGAAATTCCATTGATAGCTTCCGGATGGACCAAGACACCGGACTCATCTCCAGAGGAACCCACCCTCTGGACCGAGAGGGCAGCACCACCCATGTGCTGGAGGTGGAGGCTTACAACAGTGACTTTGGGAGGATGCGGAGCTCTGTCAGAGTAAGAGCTCAGTGCTTGCTCATAAGTACCTGTTGTTTTAGTTTAGTTTAGAGATGCGGCACGGAAACTGGTGTGTGGAACGAGCTGCCGGAGGACGTAGTTGAGGCAGGTACTGTTGCAATGTTTAAGAAACATTAGGCAGGTACATGGATAGGACAGGTTTGGAGGCATATGGACCAAGCACAGGCAGATGGGACTAGTGTAGTTGGGACATGTTGGTCGGTGTGGGCAAGTTGGGCCGAAGGGCCTGTTTGCACTCTCTATGTTATATACAGTGGCTTGCAAAAGTATTCATACCCCTTGAACTTTTCCACATTTTGTCACGTTACAACCACAAACGTAAATGTATTTTATTGGGATTTTATGTGATAGACCAACACAAAGTGGCACATAATTGTGAAGTGGAAAGAAAATGATACATGGTTTTCAAATTTTTTTACAAATAAAAAACTGAAAAGTGTGGCGTGCAAAAGTATTCAGCCCCCTTTACGCTGATACCCCTAAATAAAATCCAGTGCAACCAATTGCCTTTAGAAGTCACCTAATTGGTAAATAGAGTCCACTTGTGTGTAATCTAATCTCAGTATAAATACAGCTGTTCTGTGAAGGCCTCAGAGGTTTGTTAGAGAACATTAGTGAACAAATAATGTTTCTTGGGCATCATGAAGCCCAAGGAACACACCAGACAGGTCAGGGATAAAGTTGTGGAGAAGTTTAAAGCAGGGTTAGGTTATAAAAAAATATCCCAAGCTTTGAACATCTCACAGAGCACTGTTCAATCCATCATCCGAAAATGGAAAGAGTATGGCACAACTGCAAACCTACCAAGACATGGCCGTCGACCTAAACTGACAGGCCGGGCAAGGAGAGCATTGATCAGAGAAGCAGCCAAGCAGCCATGGTCACTCTGGAGGAGCTGCAGAGATCCACAGCTCAGGTGGGAGAATCTGTCCACAGGACAACTATTAGTTGTGCACTCCACAAATCGAGCCTTTATGGAAGAGTGGCAAGAAGAAAGCCATTGTTGAAACAAAGCCATAAGAAGTCCCATTTGCAGTTTGTCACAAGCCATGTGGGGGACACAGCAAACATGTGGAGGAAGGTGCTCTGGTCTGATGAGACCAAAATTGAAGTTTTTGGCATAAATGCAAAACGCTATGTGTGGCGGAAAACTAACACTGCACATCACCCTGAACACACCATCCCCACTGTGAAACATGGTGGTGGCAACATCATGCTGTGGGGATGCTTTTCTTCAGCAAGGACAGGGAAGCTGGTCAGAGTTGATGGGAAGATGGATGGAGCCAAATACTGGGCAATCTTGGAAGAAAACCTGTTAGAGTCTGCAAAAGACTTGAAACTGGGGCGGAGGTTCACCTTCCAGCAGGACAATGACCCTAAACATACAGCCAGAACTACAATGGAATGGTTTAGATCAAAGCATATTCATGTGTTAGAATGGCCCAGTCAAAGTCCAGACCTAAATCCAATTGAGAATCTCTGGCAAGACTTGAAAATTGCTGTTCACAGACGCTCTCCATCCAATCTGACGGAGCTTGAGCAATTTTGCAAAGAAGAATGGGCAAAAATGTCAGTCTCTAGATGTGCAAAGCTGGTAGAGACATACCCCAAAAGACTTGCAGCTGTAATTGCAGCGAAAGGTGGTGCTACAAAGTATTGACTCAGGGGGGCTGAATACTTTTGCATGCCACACTTTTCAGTTTTTTATTTGTAATAAAATTTGGAAACCATGTATCATTTTCCTTCCACTTGACAATTATGCACCACTTTGTGTTGGTCTATCACATAAAATCCCAATAAAGTACATTTACGTTTGTGGTTGTAACGTGACAATATGTGGAAAAGTTCAAGGGGTATGAATACTTTTGCAAGCCACTGTATAAGCACCGGAAATGTTGATCATGACTGCCACGGCCAAATCGGGATCATGCCACGAAAGACTACATCCCATTGACAATGCAGGACTCCATCAGTCATTTTAAATTTCAGTTTTCAAATTTCCATAGCAGGATTCGACTCCCCAAAATCTATCGGGGAGTCAAAAGTGTTACCCGCCCGCAGCTGTAGGAGCACCCTCTCCTGCCTCACTCGGACACTGCATTATGTTTGCCACTCTCGTTGATATTCTCTCATCCTCCACAAGGCAGTAAACTATTAAATGGCACACAAAGAGCTGGAGTAACTCGGTGGGTCAGGCAGCCTTTGTGGAAGACATGGACAGGTGACGTTTCAGGTCAGGATCTTTCTTCAGTGTGAAACATCACCTGTCTATATCCTCCACAGATGTTGCCTGACGTGCTACTTTCATAGAAACATAGAAAATAGGTGCAGGAGTAGGCCATTCGGCCCTTCAAGCCCGCACCGCCATTCAATATCCATGATCATGGCTGATCATCTAACTCAGTATCCCATACCTGCCTTCTCTCCATACCCCCTGATCCCTTTGGCCATAAGGGCCACATCTAACTCCCTCTTAAATATAGCCAATGAACCGGCCTCAACTACCTTCTGTGGCAGAGAATTCCACAGATTCACCACTCTCTGTGTGAAAAATGTTTTTCTCATCTCGGTCCTAAAAGATTTCCCCCTATCCTTAAACTGTGACCCCTTGTCCTGGACTTCCCCAACATCGGGAACAACCTTCCTGCATCTAGCCTGTCCAACCCCTTAAGAATTTTGTAAGTTTCTATAAGATCCCCCCTCAGTCTTCTAAATTTCGTCCAGCACTTTGTGTTTTGCACAGGACTCCAGTAACTGTTGTTCCTTGTTTCTCCAACTGTTACGTTATGCTGTGTGTGTGTGTGTCTCCAAGGGGATAACCAAATTCATGATAATCCTGTCATCTGCTTCTCTCGTCTTTCCATGCCCTTGACTTGGCCTTCCCCTGTCCAGGTCATCGTGTATGTGGAGGATGTGAATGACGAGACGCCAGTCTTTACCCAGCTGCAGTACAACCGGCTCGGCCTGCGAGAAACAGCAGGGATCGGCACATCGGTCATTGTGGTGCGGGCGACTGATGGGGACACAGGTGACGCTCCCCTCCCAAGCCCAGCATTGGGCTTTCCTCAGCCCCAGGTTGAACAAACAGCAATAACTTTGAAATAAATTAGCTATGGAGAGGGATAGGGATCGTGCGCAGGCTGGTGAGATTAGCATCTCAAGTGTTCCAAACAAATTTATTACTGCATGATCGGAACTAGAGTCAAAACTGAGATAAACAAACTCAGATAGTAACTTCCATCCCCATTCATGGCAGTCAGCAGATGTGGGCAACGGCTCCACTGTTGCCATGTATGTAGGAATGCAAGAAAATAACAGGTAGAGTTGATCAAAGTGCTGTAGAACCACAGCGGGTGCAACAGCATCTATGGAGCGAAGGAAATAGGCAACGTTTTGGCCATATTTCCTTCGCTCCATAGATGCTGCCGCGCCCGCTGAGTTTCTCCAGCAATTTTTTGTCTACCTTTGATTTTCCAGCATCTGCAGTTCCTTCTTAAACAGTTATAGCTGATCATTTGACCCCTTTAATCTGCTCTGCCATTCAACAAAATTGTGGCTGATCTACCTCAAATACCATTCTCCTGCCCTACCTCACTAGTAAACTGAATATAGAATAGTAAAGCCAGGGAACAGGCTCTTTGTCTCACAGAAACATAGAAAATAGGTGCAGGAGTAGGCCATTCGGCCCTTCGAGCCAACACCGCCATTCAATATGACCATCCAAAATCCTGCTTTCTCCCCATATCCCTAGATTCAGTTAGCCCTCAGAGTGATATCTAACTATCTCTTAAATACATCCAGTGAATTGGCTTCCACTGCCTTCTGTGGCAGGGAATTCCACAGATTAATTTAACAGGGATTTGTCATAATTCCAGGTGATGGAGGCACAGTGGCCTACACAATATTGAGTGGATCGGACGGGAAGTTTTCCATTGACGAGAGCACAGGTCTGATCACCACTGTGGATTACTTGGACTACGAAACCAGCACCAGTTACCTGATGAACATCTCTGCCATGGACCAGGCCACACCTTACAACAGGGGTCACTGCACTGTGTACGTCACCCTGTTAAATGAATTGGATGAACCTGTGCAGTTTACAAATCTAGTGTATGAAGCCACCATTACAGAGAACGTCGCCACTGGGACTGAGGTGGTTCAGATTCAAGCCCGTTCTGCTGACAACATGAACATGATCACCTACAGATTCGACCCGGACACCTCCGCGCAAACACTGTCCCTGTTCCAGATAAACAGAGTTACTGTGAGTATACACAGGCACGGAAATCGCTATCAAAACAAGTGGGGGGCACAATATCTTGGCGGCTGCGCGCGCATGCACACACACACGAGGCTTCGACGAACGGTAACACCGGGAGCCGACCTGGTTGGTGACCGACTCAAAACTCCAGCAACAGCTGTTTCGTCCGCCCCGAATCTTGGGCTTGAATCGGCCCGTACACGGGGTCTTTCAGCCACCGGCGGGGGCTTCAACATCGGGAGCCTCCATCACCTCGATGCAGCAGTTTGATTTTAAGTCCCGCCAGGCGCTGAAAGGCCCCGCGAACGGACCGATTCAGCCCTTTGAAAACGTCTGATAAAACATGGGGGGGGATTGTCCCCCACCTCTCAAAGCATGGGGGGACGTCCCCCCTGTCCCCCCCAGGATTTCCGCCCATGAGTATACGTGTTGACGTTGTGCTAATTTGCGGTGTGTGAAGTTACAACCATATACTGAACCACCTCCAATGCAAGCTTTGCTTCTGCTGCAAGCAGTTTAGAACTTTGAGATTTTTTTACCTCAGCCACGTCACACAGAATGAAACGCTTCTGGTTTCCAAGCATAACATCCTAAAGAGATACATCTTGGAAACTAGCACCATGGAAACAGAGTCAGTGCTGACCACCATTTACACTAACCCATTTTTAATTCTCCCTCACTATTCAGTAGGTTTCAATGAGGTCCCCCCCTCATCCTTCGAAACTCCAGCGAGTAGAGGCCCAGCACCGTCAAACGCTCATCATATGTTAACCCACTCATTCCTAGGATCATTCTCATAAACCTCCTCTGGACCCTCTCCAGAGCCAGCACATCCTTCCTCAGATATGGGGCCCAAAATAGCTCACAATACTCTAGTTGCAGCCTGACCGGCATCTTATAAAGCCTCAGTATTACATCCCCGTTCTTGTATTCTAGTCCTCTCAAAATAAATGCTAGCCATGTGTTTGCCTTCCTTATTACCGATTCAAACTTGCAAATTATTTTTTGGGGGGAATCCTGCACCAGCACTCCCAAGTCCCTTTGCACCTCCGATTTCTAAATTCTCTGCCCATTTAGAAAATAGTCTTCGCCTTTATTCCTACTACCAAAATGCATGACTCCACACTTCGCTACGCTGTATTCCATCTGCCACTTCTCTGCCCTCTCTCCCAACCTGTCCAAGTCCTTCTGCAGAGTCCCTGCTTTCTCTACACTACCTGCCCCTCTCCTATCTTTGTATCATTGGCAAACTGTATTCTTGTCAATGTATGTCCAATTTTAATTTCAAATCTACTCTGGCAAGTAAAATATCCATCAGGATGGGAGTTTTGGCTCTGGATTTGCAGAAAGACTAGTATTCCCGGGATATGGTCATCTTATTCTTGCCTTTCCATCACAGGGGGTGATTACAGTCAGAGGGCAAGTGGATCGGGAGAAGAGCGATTACTATCTCATCACTGTCATAGCGGATGACGGCGGACCTAAAAAAGACTCCACTGTGGTGAGCGGGCATTTAAAAAAAAATCAAAACAAGTTCATGTATTTCTAATTTATGTTAAATATATAAAGTAAACATTTTAGATTAGATTAGATTATTTAATCTCAGAGAACCTCAGAGAGGCTCAAACGAAACTGCATTTCTACAGCCATACAAACAAAACAATTCCTACATGACCCACAAATAATTCAATTACAGAAAACATCCATCACAATGAATCTCCTCCTCACTGTGATGGAAGGCAAAGTCTTTTCTCTCCCGATGTTGAAGCCCCAGGCGGGCGATGTTAAGTCCCACGGCCATTAAAGCCGCACCGGGCGATGTATGGCCCCGCTCCGGGCCCAAAGGTCACAAGTTGGAGCCCCAGCGGGCCCTGGAATGTCCCGCGGCCATTAAAGCCGCGCCGGGCGATGTACAGCCCCGTTCCGGGTCGTTCCAACCCCGCGACACGGGCTGGTGAAGTTGCGTTACGGGAGGAGTTGGTGTTGCCTTCAGGCACAAGGCAATCTATTTAATCACCAGATTTCCTCTCTTAATTTGGGCAGCACGGTGGCGCAGCGGTACAGTTGCTAGTGCCAGAGCCACGGGTCCCGGGTTCGATCCTGAATACGGGTGCTGTCTGTACAGAGGTTGTACATTCTTCCCGTGACCTGCGTGGGTTTTCTCTGAGGTTTTCTCCCGCACTCCAAAGACGTACAGGTTTGTAGGTTAATTGGCCTGGTATAAATGTAATTGCCCCTAGTGTGTAGGATAGTGTTAATGTGCGGGGATCGCTGGTCTGTGCGGACCCGGTGGGCCGAAGGGCCTGTTTCCGCGCTGTGTCTCTAAACTAAACTAAAACTAAACAACTGCACCTGGAGTAAACCGTCTAATCATATTTAATCCCACTTTACGCGAAGATCTTGGTCAAACCCTTGAATCTTTCCATGGTTCTCTCCTGAACCTTCATATTATCCCTTCCCATTGCCCCCCATCCACAATCCTTCACATCGTCTCCTCTCAATCCTTCCCAGCATCTTCTCCAGAGAATCTGGCATTCCGTGTGAATCTCTCCTGAATCCATTCTTGATTAGAGCAGGTGTCAGAGGTTATGGGGAGGAGAATGGGGTTAGATGGGAAAGATAGATCAGCCATGATTGAATGGCGGAGTAGACTTGATGGGCCGAATGGCCTAATTCTACCCCTGTTCCTTATGACCTTATGACAAGACTCATGTGAATGGCCTGAATTACCACTGGGTTTAACAGTGGTCTGTTGGCCCCACTCCCTTGGACTGGTGTAACAAGGCCTATGGGCAGCGCGGGTGGTCCTTGGCTGTCTTGGAGCTTTGGGCAGAGGAAACAATCGCTGCACACACTGCCCGTGCCGTGCTGTGTGTGCTGAAATAGCACTGCCAGGTTGCCAGTATTCCGTTTCCACATAGCTTTTCAATCGCAACAGCAGAAACAGCAACGTTTAAGTGGCACCTTATGAAGGAGGAGATGTTGCAACGTTAAGTTAAGTATTGCGGTTGTAAATTGATTGATGTCGTGACACGTTTGATTAATTATCTCCTTTGTTTCTCTCTTATCGCGGACGAGCAGAAGGTAAATTATGTGTGTCCGAGCTGCTTGGTGTTGCGTGCACTACTGCCGTGGAGCCGCGCATGTTGCATGCTACCTGGTCAAGTTTGATCCCTCAGGACCATCCTAAGACTTTTGTTTTGTTCACGAATATTGTCCGAAACTCTCCACATCTATCACTTGTAAGCCCAGTGGAGAAAGCACAGTGATACTCCAGTCACATACCGTCTTAACTTGGAAATATGTTGCTGCTCCTTCATTGCCACTGGTCAGATTCCCACAGCCTTACCTAGGTACTTTGTCAGCATGCCTTCACACTGAGATTAGCTTCTGCATTCTCAAGAACATTGCATCATAGACATTGAATGGTGACCTTCCCAGTGAAGCTTTTTCCCCATGAAACAACAATAAGTGGAAAAAAGAAAAAGAAAAGATTTTTAAGGAAGTGGAAGGAAGTAATTTCCAATCTCTGGTCAATAGTTAACCCGCATTTGGCGTTTTGTATGCAGTTTTGGGCCCCATTTCTGAGGAGGGATATGTTGGCCATGGAGAGGGTCCGGAGGAGGTTTACGAGAATGATCCGGGGGGGTGCGGTTCCAACTTGCGACAGCACCTTCGTCAGCAGAAGTCAAGCTATGCCCATTGGCGTCAAGCCAATTGTCGCCAAAACATTTTGTACATTTCAAAATCCAGCGGCGACCAGAAAAACGCGACGATTCTTCGGGCGACTGAGGAAATTACTCACAACCAACAGGCGACACCCGGCGACCATGTGGTGACAGCCTAGGCTAAAAAATCACATAAGTGGGACAGGGGCATGACACTCTGAGAAGAAGAGCTCTGATGTGGCAAGTCCAGCTCATTATCTGTCTCTACTTGATTTCAACTAGATGGTTGTCTGGGCATTTCAAGGGTCTGAAGCCTCAGATAGACCAGACTGAGTAAGGATGGTAGATTTCCTTTCATGAAGAACATGAGTAAGAAAAGGATTTTTTCAAAAATCTGGTGGATTCACAGCTGGGTATTAGCATTTGAATTACAGAAAATAGTTACTAAATTGGTTAAGTTCATCAGCTAATGGTGGGTATGAACTTGTTTCTTGCATCATTAGACCAGGTTTCTGGATTAAGGAGTGTAACCATCCTACTTGCTGTGAGATTTGTAATAAATTGATGTCAGTGCAGACTTAATGAGCTTTGGAAAACAATTGATAGTTTGCATGGGAGATGAGATGAAGGATGTATCTCTATTGTGCACCTGTGGTGTTTGACTCTCGCAGGACTCTTAAGTATTTTACTAAGCTTTTGGCATATCAGAAATGCATGCTCGCGATGCTTAGAGAGGACCCAAGGCCAGTACGTTGGGAATAACATATCTGGTGTAAAACTACAGCGAATGGGGATGGATTTCACATTCCTTACTCTAATTAAACCGGGACACAATAAATTTAACAGGAAAGCTTAAAGAAAAATTAAAGTAGAAACCTTGGTATAAAAAAAGACACAAAATGCTGGAGTAACTGAGCAGGGCAGGCAGCATCTCCAGAGAACATGGATAGGTGACATTCTGGATCAGGACCCTTCTTCAGATTCAATAAGGGTATCAAAAAATTGCATTACTAATTTTTGAAAATTTAAAAAATGAAACAAAGCCCGAATTGTAACTGTGTATGAAAGGAACTGCAGATGCCGCTTCAAACCGAAGATGGATACAAAGCTGGAGTAACACGGCGGGTCAGACAGCATCCCTGGAGAAAAGGAATAGGTGACGTTTTGGGTCGTGTCTGTCTGAAGAAGGGTCTCAACCTGAAACGTCACCTATTCATTTCCTCCAGAGATGCTGTCTGACCCGCTGAGATACTCCAGCCTTTTGTATCTATCCTGAATTGTAAATGATGCATGCACATGCCCAGTTCCCAATCACAGCCCACACATACAGACCTCCCATCAATGCATTTCAGGAGTTTAGTTCAGAGATGCAGAGATATTTTCAGGGATCAAGTTCAGGGATATATTTAAGAATGATTTTGAGTAAGGACAAGCTTTAGGATCTGAAGTGCTATCATCAACCATGAAATGAAGACGGTGGCACAGGAGAGAAGCAGGAACTTCCTTCACGTTCAACGAACACCTACAGCCTAAACATCTAGAACTTGGAAACCCAATGGAGAAAGACAATAGACAATAGGTGCAGGAGTAGGGCATTCGGCCCTTCGAGCCAGCATTTAATGTGATCATGGCTGATCATCCACAATCAGTACCTCGTTCCTGTCTTCTCACCATATCCCCTGACTGCTATCTTTAAGATCTCCATCTAACTCTCTCTTGAAAGCATCCAGTGCTAAGGCTCATGTATTTGGCAACTGCATCTGCTCTACTGATTCCTGCACTGGGTCAGCCCCAGGTCTCCTTGCTGCACCCCTTTAGTAGTTGAAATGTTTACTCAAGTTTTTCTGCGAGGGACATGCATGGTTGGAAGAAGCGGTTGAAGGATTGAGAACACTGCCATGTGATAGCTGAGAACATACTTTTATCTCTGCAATAGAAGATGGTGACCAAGTAGTTTTGCCAAGGATGATGATATTGATTCTTTATTGTCACTTATACCTCGCTAGGTGCAGTGAAATTCAAAATGTCACCCATTCCTTCTCTCCAGAGATGCTGCTTCACCCACTGAGTTACTCCAGCATTTTGTGTCTACCTTCGATTTTATCCAGCATCTGCAGTTCCTTCTCACACATGATAAATTAAGTATTCCGCCACTCACTAATGAAACGGTCTGGGCGTGATGCTGTTACATTAATCGGAAATTAACAACAATCAATTATTTTGTAAGAGGTTGAAACAAAAAAGGGCACACAGCTTCTCTGGGGAGCAAAGTTTGTGCTGACTATATTTGAGAATGCTGGTGTTTTGTAGAATGAAAGGAAGGTTGATTAATGAGTTTTGCAGCCGGATGCAGAGAAGATGTTTCCTCTTGAGGCAGAATCTAGAACTAAGGGTCACAATTTACAAATGACCCTATTTAAGACAGAGATAAGGAGAATTTGTTTTCTCTCAGAGGGCCTTGACTCGATGGAATTATTTTCCTCAGTGCAAACAAGTCTTAAATAATTTTTAAAGCAGATAGTTTCTTGATAATTAAAGAGGTAAAAAGTCACCAGAAGTAAACAGAACAGTTGACGTTATTGTCTGATTAGCCATGGCCTTGTTAATTAGCGGAGTAGCCGCAAGAAGTCAAATGGCCTACTCCTGCACTCCTGATGCCCAAGCCTTCTCTGCCGTACATTAACGTCATGACTGCTCTTAAATGCCCACATTTCTGCTCAATCTACAGATCCTTTGAAAACCTGGAGTCCAAATCTTATTCGATTATCAGGCTTGAATATAATAAGTGACTGTCCACATGCTGTGGTAGGGATTTCCAAAGGTTATCAATCATTTGTTTTAGAATCTTACCTTATCTCAGTCATAAGTGTGTGATATCTTACCCTGAAAGGATGTTTCCAAGTTGTAGACACTCCATCGATGAAATATCCCTCAGCATATGCTTTCAAAAACTTTCTCAGCACGCCAAGGTCTCAAAGAGGCCACTTTAAGTTCTTCCAAACTCCAGTGAGTAGAGGGTCCATCAATTTTAACCCCTCCTTCTTGGATGACCCCTTTTCACACACCTCCATGTCCCAACTGCATCTCATTCCTGGAATGATTTGGGAATTCTACACCACGTTACCACCTCCAATTTAAACACCAAGATTTGAGTTTAAATCTTGGGAATTCTGCTTTCATAAAGCAGAAATTCAGGTTGAGAGCAGGTGTGATTAATCCAGGTACAATTGAATCGAATACTTTATTGTCACATGTGACAAGTGACAGTGAAGGTATGCAAATAGTCGCCATGTAAGGGCACTGACAAAGTTACAAAGTTTTCCGCACCAGCCCCACCCTTGTTCTCCCCCTCGCCCTCCTTCACGCACCCCCACCCACCCCCCCCCATGCCGGGTCCTCCTTTATTAATTTCAATAAAGCCCTGGGTTCCCACAAGAACACTAGTCTGTGTATGTTCAAGGTTATTGTCACGGATTAGCCAGAAATCTTTCACAACTGAAACTACAGCCTTTGGTCAATGTAAACAAATAATCCTTGTAACAGTAAGTAACAGCAGTGGGCCGAATCCTCCTGGACTCAGCTCAATGCCATCTGTATACCAGCTGGTCATATACACACACACACACAAATATACACACACATGCGCGCACACACACACTCACACACTCACACACTCAGACACACACACACGCGCACGCACGCACACATACACACACACACACACACACACACACACACACACACTCACACACACGCGCACGCATGCACACATACACACACACACACACACACACACACACACACACACTCAGACACACACACACGCGCACGCACGCACACACACACACACACACACTCAGACACACACACACGCACGCATGCACACATACACACAGACTCAGCCACACGCACAGACTCACATACACACAGAAACACACGCAAAACACACACACACACTCCACACACACACACACTCACACACTCAGCCACACACACATGCGCATGCACACATACACACAGACTCAGCCACACACACAGACTCACATACAGAGGCACACGCACACACACACACACACACACACACAACACACACACACACACACATAAAACACACACACATAAAGCACACACACACACATCTAGTACTGAGGATGTCTGTGTCATAGAGGGTTCTGCGGACTGATCTCATTGATCTTGTGCACTTGGAGTTGGGCTGAGGCCTCAGCCACAGTTCAGCCTCAGGAGGCCTGGTTAAGGTGCCCTCCCCTGGGAGTAGCCTGAAGGCCGGATTTGGGCCAGAGCTTTTCCTTTATCACAGCTTCAAGAATTAACAACAGAGACGTTTTTAAATTAATATAACAATTTCTAAAATATTTATTAAACACGTTGACCATCAACAATAACATTTATTTATTAAAAGATTAGGAAATAATTAAAAATGTTGATTTTTAAAAAAACTTGGCTTTTGCTTGTGAATCTGTCTCCGAGCATCCGATCTCCTGCCTGGTCTGGCCACGTAATGGAATACTGTGACAGATGCAATGCCATCTGTCGCTCAGCAAGCCCTGGCGACCAGCCAGGCTACGCAAGCCAGCAATGTAATCCCATTGGAATGGCCAAACCTTGGCAACTCCCTTCAGAAACACCAGCGCAGGCAGGAGGTTGGCCTCAATGAACCAGCTCCAAGAAAGACAAACAATTAAAGCTCGCTGATGGATGCAAAATGTTGGAGTAACTCAGCGGCACAGGCAGCATCTCTGGAGAAAAGGAATGCGTGACATTTCGGGTCGAGACCCTTCTTCAAAGCTCGCTGCTTAGTTTAGAGATTAGGTTAGAGGTACAGCGCGGAAACAGGCCCTTTGGACCAGAGAGTCCGTGCCAAGCAGCGGTCCACGCACACTAACACTATCCTACACACACTAGGGACAATTTACAATCATAACAAGCCAATTAACCTGCAAACGCATACGTCTTTGGAGTGTGGGAGGAAGCCGGAGCACCCGGGGGATACCCACGCCGGTCACGGGGAGAACGTACAAACCCCGTACTATTCTGCAGCAGCCAACAGGCTTGGCATTTCTTTGTTATCCTAATTACCTTGTGGAGAGGATGTGTTAGAGGGGAGCTTGGAGTACAGGGTGAAAGGTGAACACAAATGCAGTGTGCAGCCGGAGCGATTGTCATGGCCCTCTTGCTCCATCCTGATCTGTTCCACCATCATATTACGCTTTGGCCTTGATTCCTGTGGTCTGCTGTTGCCCGCTGCATCCTCGGGAGCCTGTAAATTGGATTTCAGACTTTATTATTAATAGGATCTCACCTTTGTTAGGCTCAATGGACACTGGACTTAGCACCAACACCAAATAGGGCGCACTCATTAAAATTAAAAACATATGGAAGGAGGGATATTGTAAAATTCATAAGGGTTGTTCACAGCCAGAGCCTTGTGCTGAACCTGTGATAATCCCAACAGCAGCCGTGGGAAGTGCGTGTAATCGTCACACTGAGAAGGTCGCACTTTGAAAGACCACAGACCAGCGACACAGCCGAAGAGCATAATGTATAAATGTAGGGAATATTGCTTGTGTCCCTTGAAATCCAGAATCATTTCAATCTCTCCTCTCAATGTCCTCAGCCACTGTAACTCAACTGCACGACCCTCTTGAGCAGAGAATTTCAAAGATATATTCCCATCTGGGTGAGTTTGAGTTTGAGATTAGTGTATTGTCACGTGAACCGAGGTACATTGAAAGGCGTTTGTCGCGTGCTAACCAGTCAGCGGAAAGACAATACATGATTACAATCCAGCCACCCACAGTAGACAGATACACGATAAAGGCATTAACGTCAATAACCTTTACTGCAAGATAAAGCAACAATAAAGTCCGATTAAAGATAGCCCGAAAGAAAGAGTCCATTGAACCTTTGTTACAGACCTATTCCAAGAAGGGTCTCCACTGGAAACGTCACCCATTCCTTCTCTCCAGAGATGCTGCCTGTCCCGCTGAGTTACTCCAGCTTTTTGCGTCTATCATTGGTTTAAACCAGCATCTGCAGTTCAGCGGGCACGGTGCCTTACAATGCCGTGTTCGACAGTGATCGCAACTTCTACTGAAGTGTGGATGGCCGTTGGCTCGCTAGGAGCTCATCCGCCCTTTGACGGGTCATGTTTTTGGTCCTGCTGGGGGTCCACAGCCCCCTCCTCACCTGGCAAACCAGGTGGGGGAGACGGTTTAGTCGCTGACTATCTGACCATGGAGCAGGTAGCAGGGGATTACATGGTACCCGTGGCGGGGGGAACTCCCCCCGACCTGACAGTTCCTTCCTACATATTCCAAGATTATGTTGTTTAAGGTTGGGGAATCAGACCTACATGTATTTTATCATCTGTAGTCTTCTCAGGTCTCTATATAATTACCGTATGATGTCTTTGCTCTTGCATTCAAATCCTCGTGCAGAAAGGCCGATACACTGTCTTTCTAAATGCTCACTGTAGCTGCACGTTAACAGACAGTGATCCGCGCCCAAAAGACTGCGGTGGCGGTAAGGGAAATGGAGGGGAGGGTGAGGATGGGTCACCTTCATCGTGTGTGACCCACATATGTGCAACTGTCTGGCTTGAACACAGGTTATGTGAGCTGTGGGGTGATAAATAATGTATGGATCACAGTGTGAACTGCCCAGGTATAGGACACAAAAAAGTAATTAATTTAAAAAATAAATCATTTAAACATTTCAAATATATGTAATACTGAATATTCATATCAACATTCTTCCAGCTGCCAACCCCCACCCCCCAATCAGTCTGAAGAGGGATTCCGACCCGAAACGTAACCTATTCCTTTTCTCCAGATAAGATCATAAGCGACAGGAGCAGAACTTGGCCGATCAAGTCTACCCCGCCATTCAATTATGGCTGATCTATCTAACCCCATTCTCCTGCCTTCTCCCCATAACCCCTGACACTCGACTCCTCCGACAGAGCAACACTCCGATGCTGTCTGACCCGCTGAGTTCCTCCAGCTTTTTGTGTCTACTTTCAGCATGTTGTTTTAATTACTTAACACAGCACAACATTACGTTCATTTATACATAAAACCCTTGAGCGAGTAGTTCATGGACTCCAGCTGTGTGGTATGTAACGGTGGGAGGACCTTAAACATCGTATAAAAATGTTTCCATTGCCAAAGATCCAGACACAGCTGATTGTAGATATATCTTCAACGATGTCAGATAGATTTGGCAGCTGCCGTGTATGACATTTCCACTTCAAAATGTGATTCATTTAGTTCACATATCATTGCCGATCTGTGACAGGTTTTGCTCCTGGCTCTTATTGTGACTGTTAATTTAAGCTGCTAGCTACAGTTCACTGCTCCAGTTTCTATCGGCAGAAATGTGAGTGGCCTGAATTGTAGCATCACTAGGTGCATGTCTGTGCTACGATAGGATAGAACTTTATTTTTCCCAGGAGGGAAATTGATCTACCTACAGTCATAAAACCCAAGGTACAGTCATAAACACTCAGCGGATGCAGCAGCATCTATGGAGCGAAGGAAATAGGCAACGTTTCGGGATGCATAGATGCTGCTGCACCCGCTGAGTTTCTCCAGCACTTTTGTCTACCTTCGGTTTTCCAGCATCTGCACTTCCTTCTTAAACACGTCATAAAACGCCAGATGCATGAAACATGAAATTAAAGTGACGAGTGGAAAGGATTGGGGATGTGCAAAGGTTTTTTTTTGGGGGGGGGGGTGTGGTGGAAGGGGAGTCGGTCTACCCTGGTGAACATTCAAAATACCCTCATCTGGAGGGCAGTGGAAGCTCGATCATTGATTAGAAAGCGTCAAAGGGTAGAGAGAGAAGGAGGAGAATGGGGTTGAGAGGGAAAAATGAATCACCCATGATCGAATGGCAGAGCAAACTCGATGGGCTGAAATTCTAAATTCTGCTTCTATGTCTTGTGATGTTATGAATTTAATATAGGACTGTTCAAAAGTTTAGATATTGAAGATATCTAAGGATTTCCAGAGTGGAAATGCCAAAGCCTAGAGGGTGAGAGAGGCAAAGTTTGGAAGAGATGTACGAGGCAAGTTTTTTACACAGATTTGTGGATGTCTGGAACACACTGCCAGTGGTGGTGGTCGAGGCAGATACCAGAGAGACATTTAAGGGTCTTTAAGATAAGCACATGAATGTACAGGGAATGGAGGGATATGGATGATGTGCAGGCAGAAGAGAGTAATTTAGCTTGGCATCATGTATGTCACAGACTTTGTGAGATGCTAACGGAATGAAGGGATATGCGGAGAAAGCAGGAACGCGGCACTGATTTTGGATGATCAGCCATGATCATATTGAATGGTGGTGCTGTCTCGAAGGGCCAAATGGCCTCCTCGGGCACCTGTTGTCAATGTTCCTATGAGATGAAGGGCCTGTTCCTTTGCTGCGCTGTTCTTTATTCTGTTTACTAGAGAGATAGGACAGGGAAATGGTATTTGCGACAAATCTGCCGCAATTATGCAAAATGACAGAGCAGATTAAAGATAGACAAAAATGCTGGAGAAACTCCATAGATGCTGCCTCACCCGCTGAGTTTCTCCAGCATTTTTGTCTACCTTCGATTTTCCAGCATCTGCAGTTCCTTCTTAAACATCGTGAGCAGATTAAAGGGGTCAAATGATCAACTATACCTATTATTTTCTTACATTCTTGCATAAATATCAATGGTAGAACCTTTGCGCACACCTGCCGACTGCAAGCAATGGGGATGGAAGTTACAATCTGAATTTGTTTATCTCGGTTTTGACTCTGGTTGCATTCATGCAGTGATAAATACGGTGGGAACACTTGGTGTGTTGCATGCTCTTACAATGCAGTCTGTTCCTTTTAACGAATGTAGTGAGTTGAGGAACGTGATAAATGAAACCGGCTGTTCAATTTTATTTGCAAGTAACTGATTCTTATGCTGATGTGAATTCCTGATCAGGGCGAAAATACTTTTTCATAGAATGATAGATATTCTGGGATTGAAGAAACCCTTTAAATACAAGCTGGATGGAAAAGAGGGATCCAGCTACATTGTCCTTCTCAGTTCTTGGCCCAACAAGGAACATATCATTCAAAATTGAAAGTCTGAAGATGGGACTTGACCCAAAACGTCACCCGTTCCTTCTCTCCAGAGATGCTGCCTGTCCCCCTGAGTTACTCCAGCTTTTTGTGTCTGTCTTCATAGTGTTCAAAATGGCAGTGTGTGTGTCCCACCTCTCGCTAGGCTGGGAATTCCAGATGCCACTCCACCCTGCGTTAAAAATAAACCCCTGGATTTGTCTCTAATCCCTGTATCCTAAAGGGCCTGTCCCACTTGCCGATTGTTTTCAGCGACTGCCGGAATCATTGCCTGACGTATCAGGTCACCACAAAATTAGCGGTGTGACCCGGCGTGATGACGTATTGACGCGCGGTGTTTTTTCAAGTGTCGCAACATTTTTTTGTCGCCGCTGGATTTTGAAACGTTCAAAATCTTATGGCGACACTAATATGACGCCGGCAGTCGCGATAAAATCGCCAAGTGGGACTGGCCCTTAAATTTACTCGCTTGGGCATTCCCTCTCTTGCCATCCCTCCCACATGCTTGTCCTCCTACTAATTTCACCATTTGTATTCGTTCCTTATCACCTCGTCCCCAGCCAACAGTGGACCATTGTGGGCTCCACTTTTCCTGAGTCATCAATGCAGTCTCTGCTTTGTTTTGTATCTTCCCATACCTCTAGTTTCCCCCTCCCTGACTCAGTCTAATGAAGAGGCTCGACCCGAAAACATCACCTTTTCCTTTTCTCCGGAGACGCTGAGTTACTCCAGCATTCTGGGTCTGTCTCCAGCGTAAACCAGCATCCGCAGTTCCTTCCTACACCACTTCATATCGATGCTCAGAGGCCTTTCTTGGACTCTCTTTATTTTAAATACTTTCAAATGCGACCACTCCTTCAGGTCCACCCTCGTACCAAAGGAAACGCAGACAGAGCCAATCTCACACACAACTCAAATTACACAGCCCTTGACACATCTCGAATTCTCCGCTCCACTCTCTCATAGTTACATCATTCCTGCAGTGTGGTGAGGAGAACTGTGCATAGTGTTTCATCTGCAACCTTAAGTGCCTGTCCCACTTTCACGACCTAATTCATGACCTCTGCCGAGTTTGCCCTTGACTCATACTCGCAGCATGGTCGTCACGAGGTCGTAGGTAGGTTGTAGGTAGGTCGTGATGCTAGTCGTAGGTACTCGTGGCATCAAGTAGGTCGGGGTGTTTTTCTAGCCTGATGAAAAATGTCCACGAGTAAAAAAGGTCGTGAATTAGGTCGATTTCTCCTTTCGTGTGGCGTGCACAGCCTAAAGTTGTCGGACAACTTGTTCTATTTGATCTTCCGTCTGTGCACGTCGAGTTGATTGCATTTGTCGAAACAGGGCGGACCACGTGAAGGTTGCATCTTCCACCCCGTGAATTAGGTCGTGAAAGTGGGACAAGTCCTTTGCTGCTAATTTGAACAGGTCAAACTTTTGGCCGAGGTACAGCGCACAAGTATCCCGAGCACCAAATTGTAACCAACTCATTGAATGTGTCCCGCTAGCTTCAAGAATTGTACATTCATTATCCCTGACATAACCGAGTCGATGTGTTTCGCAGTTATTTGTTTCATGTGATGCCGTTGAATGTGGCTCTGAAAGGTAAGATAGACTGTTAGATTATTAATCAAGTCTCAACAACCACAGCTTCCTTTAACATCACAAAAATAGCCATGGCACTACAGACCAGAAACAATGTACCAGGCTGCTGAATAAAATATTACTGCGGGTAATGAAAGACTAAGTCAAGGGTTTGCGTTCTGAAGCATCTTAGTGGGGAAGTCAGAGGTAGAGAGAGGTCTCTTTCCATGTACAATGCCAGTGCTCTCCTCATAACCACTGTTATTGTACAAACGGGGGTTATGGTCCTATGTTGACCTAGATACCTCCAAGTGCGACCTGCTGAACCACTGCCTCAGTGAAAAGCAGGAAGCAACAGACTCTAGAAATGTTAGCGAACAACAGGAAGCAGAACAAGCAGCATCAGTGGAGAGAGATGCGTAGGAAAGAACTGCAGAAGCTGGTTTAAGCCAAAGATAGACACAAAAAGCTGGAGTAACTCAACAGGACAGACAGCACCTCTGGAGAGAAGGAATGGGTGACGTTTTGGGCCGAGACCCTTCTTCAGACTGAGAGTCAGGGGCCCCGCTGAGTTACTTCAGCTTCTTGTGTCGAACACTTGTTTGCCCAACTTAAATCATTATTTTCTCCGATCCTGTGCCAAGCTTCCAGTCAACAAGATTAACTTCAGAGCTCTTGAGAGTGGATGGTTGATGAATGGTAGGCTGACATACGTTAACCATCATCCGACCCACGGGCCCACTCCCACTTTATCCTGTGAGCATGTCCAGTGCTTCTGGGACAAGGGAGAGAATGTGCACCGTGTGTGGCGAAGTCTTTTCCTGTGCTCCTCAGCTGTGAACGGCACTGCCTCTCTAATCTCATTGAAACATATAAGATTGATAAGGGCTTGGACACACTAGAGGTAGGAAACATGTTGGGGGAGTCCAGAACCAGGGGCCACAGTTTAAGATTAAGGAGTAAGCCATGTAGAATGGAGACAAGGAAACACTTTTTCTCACAGAGAGTGGTGAGTCTGTGGAATTCTCTGCCTCAGAGGGCATAACAGGCAGTTCTCTGGATGCTTTCAAGAGAGAGCTAGATAGGGCTCTTAAAAATAGTGGAGTCTGGGGAGAAGGCAGGAACGGGTACTGATTTGGGATGATCAGCCATGATCACATTGAATGGCAGTGCTGGCTTGAAGGGCCAAATGGCCTCCTCCTGCACCTATTTCTATTGTTAAATTGGATTGAATTTTCTTTCAGTTCATGATGACAAGGCCATCATCTATTGCACAACCCCAGCTGACAATAGGTAGCTGTCGGTGAGCTGCCGTCTGAGCTATTTCCATCCTTGTAAGCCAGGGGTTCCCAACCGGTATACCAGAACCAAACACAGTCAGTCAATGAGAAAGTCAATTTACCCCAGGTTGGGAACCCTTGTTGTAAACGCTTGGTATAATTTAGAGGACAGTTAGGAATCAATTAACAGGCAACGTGCAGGAGGAACTCAGCAGGTCAGGCAGCATCGGTGGAGGGAGCAGTCTGGACAACATTTTGGTTTGGGGCCCTACTTCAGACTGATAGGAGTAGGGGGGGGGAGAAACCTGGAAACGAGAGGTGGAGTGAGACAAAACCAGGCCTGTGATAGTTGATCTCCCCTGACTCTCACTCCGAAGAAGGGTCTTGACCCAAAACGTCACCTATTCCTTTTCTCCAGAGATGCTGCCTGGCCCGCTGAGTTACTCCAGCATTTTGTGTCAATCTTCAGCATCTGCTGTTCCTTCCTACACAAGTGAGTTGGATACAGATTGGGGGGGGGGGGGTTATATTCACATATGAGTGGATATAGTTGTCACTAGAGGTGAAAAGAAGACAAAGGGGTGTCAGGTAGGGAACGGAGGCACGAAGTGTAAAGTCGAGAGGAGGGAAATGGGTGGAACGGAACGAGGAGGTGAAAGAGCAGATTAACGGGAAATTTGGGAGTTGGGGATGGGAGACGAGCGAACAAATTAAGGGAAAAAAGTAGGGTGATTGGGATGGTGGGAGAATTGTGTGCACACTGAGGTGGTGAGGGGGGAGAGAGAGAGGTGGGGTATATTGCTTATAATTAGAGATTTCAGCATTCGTATGGGGTTGTCCCCACTGTACGAGCTAATTCAAGAGTTCTCCCGAGTTTCCTCTGATTCGAACTCAGAGAATTACACTAATAGCCGCTCGTAGGTACCCGGGGCTCTCGTGGACATTTTTCAACATGTTGAAAAATCTTCACCAGTCTTCCCGAGCTTACCGCGTTTCCCAAGTACCTGCCGTTAGCGTTACGAGCCGCTAAGAGACGTCCCCGAGCTCCGACGCACCCGCTACGTACATTCTACATGCTTCCACGAGTTTGATTTTTTTTTTTAACTCAGCAGAGGTCTTGGGCGAACTCGTACAGTGGGACAGCCCCATAACTGTTGGCATTGAAGTTACCCGTCAATGTGGGTGACCTTGGAATCAAGCTGAGGGCATGCAGCCTCAGGATGTCTGAGTAAAACTGGGAGATTTTCTTCCCTGAAATGTCTTGGTGAACCAAGTGTTCACTACAATTTAGTGAGCACGGAAACTAGCAATTAAAAAAAAAAAATTCTGAACTCAAATTACCAAGCTGCCTTTGTGGCATTTGAACGTGTATTTGGATCTATGTTTAGATCTTGGCAGTATAATCAGCAAATGTTGCATAAGATGATCGTATCACCACATATCACACCTTGCCTCGGGTTGATTTTCCGCTGTTACAATGATTCAATGAAACATTATAGTGACATGTACCTACAAAAAAAAGTCTTTTTGTTTTGCACACAGTTCAGTAAAAAAACTATATGAAGGCACAATCATACTTTATTACAAGAGTGTCAGAACAGTAGATGACACTGAGGCAGCTCACAAGAGTCGCCACGTTTCTGGTGCCACTTTGCCTGATTCAAGGCCAAAGTTGTTAAAAATGTAGAGTCTCAGCTAAGCCACAAAGGCCTGTGGTCCTGGCTATTCTGGACAGAAAATAATATGAGACCATAGGAGAAAACCACCCACCCCTTCCAGCTTGCTCTGCCTTTCTTCAAGGCTGTGGTGGAACCTCTGGCTCAGCACCATATCCCTGCACTATCTGTGCACATAACCAGCGCCCTTTATGTGGCCACTGTTTGCATACCTTGGGAATCCAAGCAAAGAAAATCACTGTGACTTGTCACGTGTAGCAATAAAGTATAACATTCCATCCATTCCATTCCCTTGGTTCCTATAATATCTACAAATCCACTGAACTCTGGAGTGGAGTCTACAACTATGCAACTGCAGTATTCCCAGGGTAGAGAATTCCAATGATTTCAAATGCTGACATTTCTCCTGCTAATTGGCTTTCATTTAAGTTTTTGACCCCCGACTTCTAACCTGCTTTGCTCAGGAAAACATTTCAGCCTCGTCTGCCCTATTAGGCCTGCTAGATATTCAGTGTGGTTCAGTGCGACCACCTCTCATTCTACCAACGTTAGAGCATAGAGGTCTTCCCAACTCTATCTCTCCTCCGGACAGACCTTCCATGTCAGAAACCAGCCTGGTGAAACTTTGCTGCATTTCTTCTAACAATAAGTTGCATCCTCCTTGAGATATGGAGACTAGAACCACACATTGCTCCATGGATAGTCTTATCTTATCGTATTAAGCTATCCTTTTTCTTCCACTCATCCTCTTGTAATAAAGGTCAATAAACCATTTGCCTTACTGACTGGCTGCCAAAACTGCATGTTTGCTTTCAATGATGTGTACCTGCATGTAGACAGAAGGTTTCCGTCATTTCCTAATCCCACACCATTTAAAATCAAATAACATCTCTGCTTTTTTTGTGCCAAAGTGAGTAACCTCACATTTTTCCACATTCCGTTCCCTCTGCCATGTTGTTTTCCACTCGGTCAACTTGTCCGTGTCACCTGGAAGGGTCCTTTGCATGCTCGTCACTACTAAAATTCCTACTTGTGTGTTGTGTGTTATCGGCATACTTGGATTGAGATAGGAGAGCGTGTAAAGGTAATGGTTTGAGAATTAGCAACATGAAATCATTTTGTACTTGATGGTAAGGCAAGTATGGAGTTGGGATGCACTGCCGTCGACCAACCAACTCCATTGAATGGTGATCAATTGCAGTTGAAAATCGGAAATTGAGATGTGTCAAAATATCAACACCATTGTTGTTATAAGTTGGGAGGATCTCGCAACTGTCAAATCAATATTTGTGACGGATTGCGTGCGGCTCTGCATTCGCGGACAATGTCTTCATTTGCTGCTTTTTACCCGGCAGGTCATCATCACGGTGGAAGATGAGAATGACAATGGACCAGTGTTTGACGCCAGCTCAGATTCCTCTGTGGAGGTGCAGGAGGATGCTCCCGTCGGGAAGCTGGTAGCTGTCGTCTCTGCACGGGATCTGGATGCTGAGAGCAACGGACAGGTAGGAACAACTGATCTCCCGTTGCACGAAAGCATTTTGCTCGGGATCATGGTGTTCACCACTTATTTGTTTTGGGGAGTTGCTGGGCCAACAAGCAGCTGCCAATTTAATTTGTAGCAAGGAACTGCAGGTGGTGGTTTCAACTGAAGATAGACACAAAATGCTGGAGTAATTCAGCGGGGCAGGCAGCATCTCTGGAGAGAAGGAATGGGTGACGTTTCAGGTTGAGACCCATCTTCAGACACACCTCACACACCCTTCATCTCTTCAATGACTTCCGTTTTCCAGGCCCCCAGTCCCTCATCTTTACTAAGCAGTCTGAAGAAGGGTTGAGTTACTCCAGCATTTTGTGTCTATTGCCAATTTAATTATGTTATGCTATTGCAAGTTAGACTTTCATCGTTCCATCTGGGACATATGACAATTAAACACTCTTGACTCAAATTGTTGGAGGGGCAGCAATTAGCAGTTTATTTTTGATGTTAAGATCCATCTAATTTGCGTATGTAACTAGAATGGCTGCCCAAGTGCTTTAACAGCATTTTAGATTATTGGATAAACCTTTGAAACCACTCTACAGGCTTGTGGATTCACCTGAAGGATATAACAGAGGATCAGTCATTAATAACATGGGAGACCTCATATAGTTGTCACTGAGTTGACATTATGTAGGGTGGCAAAGTAGCATTCATTCTCTGTGTCTATCTTCTAAACCAAATCATATCTGCTGAAATTAGTACTTCCATTAAAAGCAAAGAGATCTTTGACGTTATTCCTGTGCTGAAACATAGAAATTTAAGAAACATTTGGACATGGATAGTTGCAGGTTTAGAGGGTTATAGACCAAATGCAGGCTGGTGGGACCAGACATGTTGGCTGGTGTGGGTAAGTTGGGTCGAAGGGGCTGTTGCCACTGCATAAGACTCTATGACTCCAGAAGTGCAGATGCTGGTTGACGAAGGGAAGACACAAAATGGTGGAGTAACTCAGCGAGTCAGGCAGCATCCCTGGAGACAAGAGCGGAACTCGCTATAAAAACATGGAGGGGACGGGGGGGGGGACAAATATTTGGCGGCCGCACACGCATGCGCACACTCGCCCGCACATGCGCATGCGCACACTCACCCACATCATGTCCCGCCCCCATTGCCTGCTGACCGACGTCTCTCTCTTCCAATCGGCGCCCTCGATCAGCAGTCCCACCTCCACCGTCTCGCGGAAAGCGGAGATTTTAAAATCCGGATAACAAAAACTTGGGGGGGGATGTCCCCCACCTCTCAAAACGTGGAGGGGACGTATTCCTTTTGGCCCCCCTGGGTTTTCCACCCCTGCATGGAGAACATGGATAGGTGATGCTTCGAGTCCAGACCCTTCAGGACCTGAAGCGTCACCTATCCATGTTCTCTAGAGGTGCTTCCTGACCCGCTGAGTTACTCCGCCAATTTGTGTCTTTCCTTATACCCATGCTGTTGCTTTTATCCATTTTCTAATTCCATCAGGTATAAATTGATTTGTCTTTGTATAAACGTCAGGTTAATTTCACTATTCTGTCTGGAAATACCGACGGAGCATTTCGGATTAATACCACTAACAGAAGTCGTGGCGAGATCTACCTTGCTCAACACCTGGACAGAGAACAGACCGATAGATACGTGTTAACGGTAAGTTCACTGGAGCTCCGTGTGTGGTGGTTTAGCTGGGCTGGGAAACCAGCAGCCGTTCTGTATTTATCCTTTGCCTGCTTAAGTATGGCTTTGCAATTATTCCCAAACTCAGAGATTGAATCATAATTCACAGCAACAAGCTCTTTCTGTGTCTATTCACTCTATATGGTACTATTTATTTGGGCTACTGCCTCACAGTGCCGGAGACCTAGGTTTCTGGCCTTGCATCAGGTCGAGACATTGTATGAAGACTGAGAGGGAAGAGGAAGGGTTGCCTGTGTGAAACTGTGCAGGGGAAGGGCAGTACTGAGTTCTTCCAGCATTCTGTTTCAAGTTCCACTTCCCACTCTTTTGCCATCGTGAGATTTTATTCTGATTTTCCAACCATTGTTTCCAACCATTGAGGCCAATAAATGGAAAGTATAAACCTGACTCTATTGGTTTTAGTCTTTCTTTTGTGATGTGGGCCTGAGCGCAGTATTGGGCGCCTGAAATCATTTCATTTAATCAGAATGCCTGAGCCTCAAATAATTTCATTTGATCAGAAAAATAGCTCAATTTTGTCTGAAGCCCGAGCATGTCATTTAATCTGGCAGTAACAGTAACTCCTGACCCCGGTTTTCTAACAGTTTTCTCACTGATTTTCTTCCACAATGAGGTAATTTCAATGAAGCGCGTATGGTTATGAGCGGGGTTGACAGAGCGGAGGCTAGGAGGCTTCCTCAGGTGGAGAGTCCAAAACCAGGGGTTATTCTGTTAGCTTGAAGGGTTGGGTGCTTAAAACTAAGGAGAAATGTCTTCACTCAATGAGTTGTGCAACTTTATAATTCCCAGCCCTCAAAGGTGAGTGGGGGGTTGGGGGTGGGGGGGGGGGGGGAGTTGTGTTGGAGTCATACAACATGAAATCAGACCATTCAGCCCAACACTGCCCACACTGACCAAGTTGCCCCATCTACACTATTCCCACCTGCCTGCATTTGGCCCATATCCCTCTCAACTTATCCTATCCACGTACCTGTCCACATGTACACAATAGACAATAGGTGCAGGAGTAGGCCATTCGGCCCTTCGAGCCAGCACCGCCATTCAATGTGATCATGGCTGATCATCCCCAATCAGTACCCCGTTCCTGCCTTCTCCCCATATCCCCTGACTCCGCTATCTTTAAGAGCCCTATCTAGCTCTCTCTTGAAAGTATCCAGAGAACCGAATTCCACAGACTCGCAACTCTCTGTGAGAAAAAGTGTTTCCTCGTCTCCGTTCTAAATGGCTTACCCCTTATTCTTAAACTGTGGCCTCTGGTTCTGGACTCCCCCAACATCAGGAACATGTTTCCTGTCTCTAGCGTGTCCAAACCCTTAACAATCTTATATGTTTCAATAAGATCCCTTCTCATCCTTCTGAACTCCAGAGTGTACAAGCCCAGCCGCTCCATTCTCTCAGCATATGACAGTCCCGCCATCCCGGGAATTAACCTTGTAAACCTACACTGCACTCCCTCAATAGCAAGAATGTCCTTCCTCAAATTAGGGGACCAAAACAGGTATTTTCATACCTGTCTCAAATACATCCTCTGGCATCTTGTTCCATGTACCCATCGCCCTCTGTGCCTCTCCGGTTCCGATTAAATATTTCCCCTGAAGAAGGGTCCCGACCCGAAATGTCATCTATTCCTTTTTCTCCAAAGATGCTGCCCGACCCTCTGAGGTACTCCAGCACTTTGTGTCGGTGTATGCATGGTGGAGTCTGGTACAGATGCCTGTACGAATTAGCGCAGGGCACAAGATCCATTAGCCTGCAAGAACTGATCTATTCTGTTTATTTCAGGTCCAGGCCTTTGACAATGGCTTGCCACCACGCACGACAAATCACGTTGTCACCATTAAAGCAGTGGACGTCAATGACAATGCTCCGGAGATCATAAACGCCAGCAGCTACAACATCAGCATTTATGAGGTGAAGTCACTGTTCTCTGACGAAACTACTGGAGATGAAACAACTTGTTCAGACTGTGTCGGAGGGAAATGCAGATGCTGGAGTAACTCAGTGGGACAGGCAGCATTTCTGGAGAGAAGGAATGGGTGACGTTTTGGGTTGAAATAGGAGAGTCACCCATTCCTTCTCTCCAGAGATGCTGCCTGTCGCACTGAGTTACTCCAGCATTTTGAGTCCATCTACCTGGACGAGACTGTGCCATTTAAACAGTTTCGCAACGTTTCTGTATTTGTCCGCACAAGTTAAATAGAACAAGTTTATCATTGCATTATTAAAGAAAGACCAACGCAATCTCAGGGCAACGAAAAGTAATTTTTACAGTTGATGGAATACATTTTCTTGCAGCTGTAGTTACTGGTGCGATGCAGGAAGGGCCGGAACCAATTTCCCACAGACAGCAATGTGTGAATGACCTGCCCGTCCCCACTGTGGTGGACTGAGGTGTAAACATTGGCCTCGATGCTGGGGATATCTCAAGTCTGTGGTTTTGCATCTTAACTGGAAGTCCAGCACTCACGTCACAACTGGTTTACTTGCCCAACTCCCTGGAGTGGGTCATGAACCCACAGTTTCCTGAACCAGAGGCAAGGATGTGACCCACTAACTATTGGCATGTGATGGTCCTTATGAACACAAATATTTATTTTAATTTGCATCCTCCTTACATAAAAGTATATTTTAAGTGATTTGGTTGATTTTTCTTACTTAGTATGACACCAATAGAGGCCATTTGGCCCATTGAATCCATACTAGCTCCCAAAAGAACCATTGCATTTTACCTCTTGTCTATGTGTAGCTCTGCAACTTATTCTCTCTTATTCCCTGCAATTTATTCTCTCTCATATACCAACTGACTCGGTGGGCCGAAGGGCCTGTTTTTGTGCTGTATCTCTAAACTAAACTAAACTAAAACCATTGTACTAGTTTCTACCTGCATTGCCTCCTCTGGTAGCTTGATTCAAATAAACAGCTCATTCCAAATAAGGCGCTTATCTTGAAAAGATGCTGTGTGCAACTGACCACACACGGAGGAAACAAACTTTTGCTGCTTTACTTGTAGATAATGCAAATCCATCTGTCTCAGTTCCACAGACCCAGTTTGATCCTGACCTTGGAAGCTGCCTGTGTGGAGTTTGCATGTTCTCCCTGTGACCGTGTGGATTCTCATTGGGTGGTGCTGGTTTAATTGACCACTGAAAATTACCCAGCGAGTAGACGAACAAAAATCGAACGGAATAAGATTGTTGGAAAGTCCCATCCCCTCATGATGTCTTTTGAAGTCCTTGTCCCAGCTGGACGTGGAATGAAGGACCGCACGGTTGTGCTGCGGTAGAGTTGCTGCCTGACAGCACCAGTCACCCGGGTTTGATCCTGACTACGAGCGCTGTCTGTACAGAATTTGTACGCTCTCCCCGTGACCTGCGTGGGTTTTCTCCGGGAAGCTCCGGTTTCCTCCCACAATCCAAAGACGTGCAGGTTTGTAGGTTAATTGGCTTGGTATAAATTGTAAATTGTCCCTAGTGTGTGTAGGATAGTGTTAGTGTGCGGGGATCGCTGGTCGGCACAGACTCAGTTGGCCAAAGGACCTGTTTCCGCGCTGTATCTCTAAACTAAACTAAACCAGCAACATTTTCAAATGTTCATGATCAAATGCAAAAGCACAGCCAGTTAGTTGATCCACACTTCACTGCAGTGTGTAAAGGGCCTGTCCACTTGGGCATCATGACGCGTAAATGATGTTGCGTAAATTACGTGCAAATGATGCCCAAGTGGGACGGGCCCTTAAGTCATTTTCACACTAACATGTACATCATTTGATCCCCAGTTTCCATTCTGAGTTTCACACCTCTCTGCTTTGGGTCAAACATTCACGGTTTATGTACATTTCAGATCAGCTTGCACAGTTAACATTAGGCATGCAGTCAGAGAAAAACATTTTTATCGCTTACTTTTGCAGAATAAATATTTTAGTTTGTCCTTTATCTTGTGCAATGAAAAATAATTGAAGTATAAATTAAAATAGATGGTGTCTTTTTAAGTTTTCTTCTCCAAAAAGAGGGAATACAGGCAATGTTTTGCAGACTGGAACTCTTTCCATTTTCTATCCTTGTCCACGTTTATCTGTCAGGATTAAAAATTTAATTTTGGATAAAGTGAGACGAAGGCTTCTGTGTGTTCTTGATGTTCCTTAACCCTCAACTTCAGATTAACGTTCCATTTTGGAGAGTGTTGCATTTCGATTTCCCAGTCCTCCCCTGCCCATTTTTGTGACCACTTTGTGGCCATTTGCTGGTAGCTTTGGTTTGTGGTTCTAACCCCACGTGCAAAGTTACACTGATAGCCTGAGACTGAAATAGAGGATTATGTTGTTGTCGCTATTTCTATTGCAACCTACTCATCAGCAGTGTAAAAGGTATTAGTGATCAAACAAAAAGCAAGTTTAAAAAAATACCTACAGAATTCAATGGCATCCAAGTGCACTGACTTTTAATTATTTAAGGGCATTTAATGGAAATTATTTTTAAATTTCACCACTTGCTTCATTATGAATCCTTGGAGTATCATATCTTCTCCAGTCTCAACTTGTTCGCCTCATATCCCTCCACTGATCTCTGAGTAAATTAAGGTAATGCTGAAAATATCGCTCCATTGCTCCATCGTTCATTGTCACTGAAGCAGAATCCTGCTGCACACCACTTAGCAGCTTATGTGGAAGTACCTTCACCATGCTCGCTGCAGCAGCTCAAAATATTTCACCGCCAATTTTTTGTACGTTCTCCCCGCGACCTGCGCGGGTTTTCTCCGAGATCTTCGGTTTCCTCTCACACTCCAAAGAAGTTCAGGTTTGTAGGTTAATTGGCTTGGTGTAACAGTAAAAAAAAGTATCCCTCGTGTGTGTAGGATGGTGTTGATGTGCGGGGATTACTGGTCGGTGCGGACTCGATGGGCCGAAAGGCCTGTTTCCGTGCTGTATCTCTCCACTAAACCTAACTGGTTTTGCATCCAGGGAAGGATATAACATCTTCACATCCCATCAGCATTTGCTTCAAGTGTCAGTTCCATTAATAATCTCTAATCATACAATGTAGGCAACAATTATTCTACATTAATTGTATATCTGTCGCTCATTACTAAGAATCAAGTGACTTGGGGGTCAGTTTTACTTTTAACCTAATTAGCTGAAATATTAGCTTTTGAATTCCCACTTCACTACCGAAATTTCCTTGCAATAGCAATGTAGTCCTAAAGCCAGCCCTTCATCATTATGAAATGCCAGTAGGCGGCATAGAAACAGTAGTGATAATTATGAACACTGATTACCAAGGATAAAAGGGCCTTAAAGGAAGAGAGAGGGAGCTAGACATATGTGGGGGAAGTCATTGTTGGTTCTGGGCATATGGTGCAGGAAAGGAAGGATATGGATTATGTGCTGGTGTATTACAATTGGCAGCATGTTAGGCAGAGACACTGTGGGCTGAGGATCATGTTTTTGTGCTGTATTGCTCTATGTTCTATAAAGAGACAATAGGTGCAGGAGCAGGTCATTCGGCCCTTCGAGCCAGCACTATCATTCTCTATGATCATGGCTGATCATCCACAATTAGTACCCCGTTCCTGCCTTCTCCCCACATCCCTTGACTCCGCTATCTTTAAGAACTCCATCTAGCTAAGGATGGAGAAGCAAATAGAATCAGAAATTGGAGTGTATGGGCATTTCACAGCACAGAAAGTTACGGAGAAATCAGGGAAGGGATTTACAGGCCAAGGGGTAAAAATGTTAATTCAGAGCATTTAAATTCCATGCACCTTTTTCTGGTGAATGGCTTAATTCTGCTTGTGATATTTTTGTGGAGTTCACTGGAAGAAATAACCTCCCCGGCGTATTCTTCAAAGTATTTGTCCCATTTCAAACAATGAAATCACCTGAACTTTCCAAATCCATGGCCAAGCCTAAACCGCTGCCATTGTAATTCAGTCGTCTTAGCTCTGGGAAGTCCACACTCTTCTCCTTGTTTGGTCACTAACATTGAGCAGGGTATTGCAGCTGGGACCTTTCTGAGGCTCCATCCACCAGCTCCATGTAACAGGCTCTCTGCACTCTTTCAGAATGTCGGCGGAGGTACGCCAGTCACCAGGGTCCGAGCCATAGACATGGACTCCGGCGCCAACGCCGTGCTCTACTATTACATCACCCAGGGCAACAAGGATCTCACCTTCCGAATCGACCGGCTGACGGGGGAGGTTGTTACCCGCCCGTCTCCGCCCGACCGGGAGAGACAGAGTTTTTACCGGCTAACCGTAACGGTGGAGGATGACGGCACCCCTTCACTCTCGGTAAGTGTTCCGCTTTAATTTACCTTAGTGGACATCCACTGGAGGAGATTTTTGGGCCTGTCCCACTTAGGTGATTTTTTGGGCGACCACAGGCGACTTCTGCAAAATTTTCAACATGTTGAAATTTATTTATTTTTTATTTAATTTTTTTATTAGAAGCAGTGTACAAAAGTATAAACTGCGGCATATGACATAATACATTTATTGTACAGCTTCAATTTTAATCTTTAGCTAAGGTGAAATGGAAAAAGAGAGAAAAAAGCAAGAAAAAGAGAGAGTGAATGTGTAAGAATAGAACCCCTAGACGACCAAATAAGGGTAGTCGAAGAGTGAGTCCGTTTTCGGTGACAGTGCTGTCGAAGGTTGACGCAGGTGTTGTCGTCGGTTGTCGTAGGTGCTGTTGCCGCCAGGTGTCGTAGGTGAACTAGTCCCTGGCAGTCGCCTAAGTGGGACAGGCCCTTTACGACACAGATCGAGCTCACCTGGCCTGAGTCCCTCTCCAATAAGTGTTGGGCAATGTCCCGTCCAGCATAATGAGGTTTGTAGTTCACGATACTCTGATTTGATCTTCTGACAAGGATCCTTGTGGTGGTGGTCAGCTGTTGCCATGACCTGTAGCTGCCCATCTGGTAAAGATATTCTACTGTGTTCTTGGGTTGTGACTTTGAATCTAGTGACAATAAAGAAAATGCCAACCTATTGTCAAGGCAGGATGATTTGGTATGGTGCGTTACTGGTACAGCACTTTATTTGCCACTTGTACCGAAATACAGTGAAATTCATTTGTGTACACAGTTCCGTACAAGTATCAATATACATAAGCACATAGATACATATGAGATCAGCATCCCAGCTCCAGTACAAGTGTATAGCAGCAGTACCATGTGACGGTGTACAGAAGTGCCAGTTTGACGCCAGTCCCAGGGATTTGTAACTGTTGAGAGGTGAAATCAACACTGAAGGCGTGCAGGTTTGTAGGTTTCGTTCAGCTTTTTAGTTTAGAGATACAGCGTGAAAACAGACCCTTCAGCCCACCGGGTCTGTGCCAACCAACAATTACCCCGTACACTAGTTCTATCGTACACTCTTGGGGCAGTTTACAGAAGCTAATGAACCTACAAACCCGCACGCCTTTGGAATGTGGGAGGAATCAGGAGCACCCGGAGAAAACCCACGCGGTCACGGGGAGAACGTGCAAACTCTGCACAGACAGCACCCGTAGTCAGGATTGAACCTGGGTCTCTGGAACTGTAAGGCAGCAACTCTACCGCTGCGCCACTGTGCCGCCGGTCAATTAGTTTCTGTAAATTGTCCCCGGTCGGTGTGTTGGATAGAACTAGCGTCTGGGTGATCGTTGGTCTGCATGAACTCGGTGGGCCAAAGGGCCTGTTTCCACCCTTAATCTCTAAACTAAACCAGTTAAGCTGAGAGTTCACCACCTCTAACATGGGGTTGACAAATCCCCTGAAGTAATAGAGTTTTATATGTGTGTATATTATGGAGCATTTCATGCTCTCTCCCAGGAGCACAGCCCATCGCTGGTTGACAAGGGAATAACACTGATTGATTTTGGTTGCTCTGTGCATTTTACATATTTCCCATTTATTAGTTGCATCACTTTAAATGGAGACCCATGAATAGTTGGAAATAAAAGCATTTCTGGTACAGCTGTACCATAATCAAAATGATCTCTGGTGAATTTTCTTGTCGCAACTGATACATTTGATTCAGAAGTTAACCAACTTGGAAAGCTTGCCATGGCTCCTGAGCCCTTAAATATGAGATGTGTGCTGCTTTATAAATGTTATTTCATTCCAAACAAATTGGCTTTGCACTGACCAGTCAGTCATGGTGAAAGAGATGAGAAATTGTTTTCACAACAAATTCACACTCTTTATCTATTTCTAATTTGTTCACTTATGTGGATGTCACTGCCAATGCTGGTGTTTAGGTATTTAGTGTCTGTGCCGAACTTTTCCTGATCCGAGGCACATTTACAGGGATTAAATCACTTCCTGACTGAGCAAGAACATCAGATTTCCTTGCTCGAAAGACATGAATGAACCAGATAGTTTTTATGTTATGAGACCCCAGTATTTCATGGTCAACCTGTCGTTTGTTCAATTTTTTAGATGTATTTACTTACAGTATTTGAATTGAAATTCCCCAGCTATAGGGGGTAAAGAGGTTCTTCTACAGTTGTACAGGGCTCTGGTGAGACCACATCTGGTGTATTATGTACAGTTTTGGTCTCCTAATTTGAGGAAGGACATCCTTGTGATTGAGGCAGTGCAGCGTAGGTTCACGAGATTGATCCCTGGGATGGCGGGACTGTCATATGAGGAAAGATTGAAAAGACTAGGCTTGTATTCACTGGAGTTTAGAAGGATGAGGGGGCTCTTATAGAAACATATAAAATTATAAATGGACTGGACAAGCTAGATGCAGGAAAAATGTTCCCAATGTTGGGTGAGTCCAGAACTGGGGGCCACAGTCTTAGAATAAAGGGGATGGCCATTTAAGACTGAGGTGAGAAAAAACGTTTTCACCCAGAGAGTTGAGAATGTGTAGAATACCCTGCCACATAGGGCAGTGGAGGCCAAATCACTGGATGGATTTAAGAGAGAGTTAGATAGAGCTCTAGGGGCTAGTGGAATCAAGAGATATGGGGAGAGGGCAGGCACGGTTGGGGGCGATCAACCATGATTACAATGAATGGCGGTGCTGGCTCGAAGGGCCGCATGGCCTCCTCCTGCACCTATTTTCTATGTTGCTATGTTTCTAATATGCTGGGATTAGGAAATCGCAGACCAGAGCTCAGGTTGCTGGTCCAGTAACTTAATCAGCAATGCTTTAATTCCTGTGTACACCTTGAATAATGTTTTTCCGTGATCTGCCCTGGCCAGATGTTTAATTATCCCGTCTAATATGTGCCTGCACAGCATGGGCTTGCTGCCTTGAATCGCCTCAGTCCCCAGTCATTGCTGCATATGTTCTATGCATGTAAATAAGGTTGGTGATTAGCCACAAGTGACCACATGCTGCCACAGAGGCACTTCGCTGGACTGATGGCAGTGGAGTATATTGAAGAAAAGTCATTAGAATGTTTTAATATCTCACGTGTAAAGATTTCTCAGAGGGGTGGGGGTGAGTGGGAAAATTGGGAGATGATATCAGGAACGTTTAATGGAACATTGGCTGCAGAATGTTTTTTTTATCTGTTCAGTAAACTCTTCATCTTTCGTGTCCGTCTTCCATGTTTCAAATGTTGACATCGCTGTCATTGTCCGTCACTGAAAAGGACGCGAGCTGCCGGCGACAATCAGTTGTTGCAATAGATGACGGTGGTAGCAGAATTAGCCCCGTTTCCAGCCCCGTGACGTGGACACTTCTGATATGCGACCTTCAGTAAACGTAATAACCAGAAAACTGCCCAGCCAGCAATTCAGTCATTTTAATCTCCCTGACCAACTTTTTATTTTCCTATTATATTTTCCCCATGACAAAGAAGGATATTCAGCCCATCAAGTCTAGATCTCAGAATAATCCCATCAGAACCACATTCTCACCCATTTTTGCAACAATCCTTTCTCCCACATGCCAATTAATACATCGCCTACCGGACTTGCTGGCGACTGTAAGTTAGTTAACTTTACTGTAATTCACAGTAGCCAGTAATTTTCCCTGCGGACGCAAGGAGCGGCAGATGCTGGTTTACTAAAAAAAAGGGCATCCCAATTTGACATCCCATTAGAAAGATGGCACAGTGTCAATTCTGACTGGCGCTGTCTGTTTGGAGTTTGTAAGTTCTCCCTGTGACCATGTGGGTTTTCTCTGGGTGCTCCGGTTTCGTCCACATTCCAAAGACATTGTTGGTTAATTGGCCTCTGTTAATTGCCCCTAGGGTGTAGGATAGAACGAGTGTACGGGTGGTCATCGGTCGGTGTGGACCCGGTGGCCAAAGGGCCAGTTTCCACGCTGTGTCTGGGTCTGTGTCTGGCCCGCTGGGTACTGCAGGCAGTGAAGAAAGCGAATGGCATCTTGGCCTTTATAACAAGAGGAATCGAATATAGGAGCAAAGAGGTCCTTCTGCAGTTGTACAGAGCCCAAGTGAGACCACATCTGGAGTATGTGTGCAGTTTTGGTCCCCTAATTTGAGGAAGGACATTTTTGCTATTGAGGGAGTGCAGCGTAGGTTTACAAGGTTAATTCCCGGGATGGCGGGACTGTCATATGCTGGGAGAATGGAGCAGCTGGGCTGGTACACTCTGGAGTTTAGAAGGATGAGAGGGAATCTCATTGAAACATATAAGATTGTTAATGGCTTGGACACACTAGAGGCAGGAAACGTGTTCCCGATGTTTGGGGAGTCCAGAACCAGGGGCCACAGTTTAAGAATAAGGGGTAAGCCATATAGAACGCAGACGAAGAAACACTTTTTCTCACGGAGAGTGGTGAGTCTGTGGAATTGTCTGCCTCAGAGGGCGGTGGAGGCAGGTTCTCTGGATGCTTTCGAGAGAGAGCTAGATAGGGCTCTTAAAAATAGCAGAGTCAGGGGATATGGGGAGAAGGCAGGAATGGGGTACTGATTTGGGATGGTCAGCCGTGATCACATTGAATGATAGTGCTGGCTCGAAGGGCCGAATGGCCTCCTCCTGCACCTATTGTCTATTGTCTCTAAACTAAACATTACTGGCAACAATCCAGCTGCCCTTTGGTACTGCTTTGGAAATGACAGCAGAGATTTATATGCCCACATCACTGGATTGCAACAAGAATACTCTGGCTTCTGATTCAAAGCGAGAGAGCTAAAAACTGAGTCACAGAGTGTAAGAAGATATCAGGATATGGAGTGATTGTTGACTGGTCTCTGTGCTATATTAGTGCCATGACACATTTGGCTTGTTATGAAATAGCAGGTGCAGTGTTGGTCAATGCAAAGTAATTGCAGATGTTTCCGCAGCTCAGCAATCATCAAAAGATTTAATCTTCCTCATTTATATTTCACTGCGAAACTTCCCCATCATCAGCTCTATCCAAGTGCCTTTTGCATGCTGGAGTCAACCTGATGGGACTTCTGCATGATGTTTGACAGCATGCATTGACCCAGAAGTTGATAGAGATTAACTGGATAAACATGTCTGACGGCAAACAGAATTTATCTGATTTCTTTGATGTCTCGTTTTTTTCTTTTAAAAATCTTTTTATTCGTTTTTTTTCCAAAAAGCAAAAACAAATCAAAAAAGACAGAGCAAAAAGAATAATGCTAAACTTAACAATGATATTGATATGTAGGGATCAGGATTACATTAATAACAGGTATAACTTAATATGAGTCCAGTGTCAAAATACACATTGAATATAGACCTCCCAGTCTCTATGTAAATATAGCTAAATATTTAAAAGAAATCTTTTATATGGAGAAAAAAGGGCAAGAACAGAACTAGATGACGAGCGGAGAAAAGAGTTTAAAAGGAACATTTTTTTAAAGTAACACGTCGGGACCAGAATTTATAACCCAGTTGTAATTGGAAATTACTAGCTCATCTAACTCACCCACTTATTTCCTGGAAAATAAAGCTATTAACCAACCATAGCAATAGATCGTTATCCTAACAACTCTTTTGAGATGGTGGTAATTTCTTTCTCAACCTGCTGAAGCAATTTTCTTGGTGACGCTGCTGAAAGGGGGAAAGCCATCGAGCCGGCCCCTGCTCTCCCCTCTCCCCCCCCCCCCCCCCCCCCCCCCCCCCCCCCCCCCCCCCCCCCCCCCCCCCCCCCCCCCACCCGCCACTCCACAGCCGGACGCACAAAGACCCCCTGTAGTGGGGAAGCTGCCGAGCTGACCCCCTTACTCGCCCCCAAAGACCTGATCCTGGTGGATGGAGCCAGCATTGGAGCAAGGCTGGTAGGAGAGGGACGGAGGTCAGGCCTACCGCTCCCTCAAGGTCGGCTGCGGGTGGCACCCCTGGAGCACAAAGGTGGACAGGCGAGGAGAGGGTCGATCCACACATCAAAGACAGGCTGGCTGGCTGGAGGCCCTGCAGCAGCCTGGAACTAGCCTGGATCGGGCACCGCTCATAAAACCTAGAGCAGACTGGACTTCAAAAATGGTGCCTCTTCATGCAGGGCAAGTGGACCATTACTGGACACTTTGCTAATCGGGGATTTTGCTTGGGTTTGGCAATACTTTACCGAACTGTACGTAAGGAAAGAATTCCACTGCGCATTAGCACATGTGGCAAAGCACCATTGAGATGCAGATGCAGATGCTGGAGTCTTCAGCAAAACACATAAACACAAGGCACTCAGCGGGTCTGCCAGCATCTGTGGAGGGAATGGACAGGCGACGTTTCGGGTTAGGGACAGTTCTCCAGATGCAGTTGCTCTTCTGTGACCCATCCTCTCACCTTCAGCTGTATGGGATCACATTCAGCAAAGTCACAGCTAACAATGGGTGCCAAATTGTGATAGGGAGGATGCATTTTAGACTTGTATTTGTGCTAGAATTGCTAATGGTGGTCATTTGATGAAAGCTTCCTCACGAATGCTCCATTATATGTTGCGCCCTTTGCTTTCAGCACTTACATGGTTAAATCTCCCTTGTTTCAAGTAGCTAATCTGAGGAAAGTCAATCAATGCAGAAAACAAACAGTTGTTAATGTTGGATCATTTGAGACAGGAACTGGAGCACAGCCTGATGGAAGATGAAAGGAAATGTCTTGATTAGATTTGACTGCAGTGATTATCCCAGCTTTTAATGTGATCAAATCTTTTTTAACCTCGTTAATTAATTATATACAGAGTTCTGAGTAATTAGAACCGTGTACTCTGCCAGACAAAGGTGCCAAGTAAAGCACTAGTTACACTCAGTTAGTTCTACTGGGCAAGCCACAGAAGGGTCCCGACCCAAAACGTCACCTATCCATGTTCTCCAGAGATGCCAAGTCAATGGATATTTTTAAGGCAGAGGTTGATTGATTCTTGATTAGTATGGGTGTCGGGGGTGAAGGTGAGAATGGGATTGAGAGGGAGAGATAGATCAGCCATGATTGAATAGCGCAGTAGACTTGATGGGCCGAATGGCCTAATTCTGCACTTATCACTTATGATCATGCCGCCTGGCCCTCTGAGTTACTCCAGCACTTTGTACCATTCTTTATAAACCAATATCTGTGGTTCCTTGTTTCTCAGCATCATCTGCCGTGTCTGACAGCAGACTCCTGAAACAGATGCTGACTACGGACAGAGGAAAAGATTCACAATGTGACCTAGGCTTAACCATCCTGACACATGAAAAATACTTCTTCTTCTTATCGAGTCCACACACAAGATTAGAAGTTGTTGAGCCAGAGATGAACACATTTAGACAATAGACAATAGGTGCAGGAGTAGGCCATTCGGCCCTTCGAGCCAGCACCGCCATTCAGTGTGATCATGGCTGATCACCCCCAATCAGTACCCCGTTCCTGCCTTCTCCCCATATCCCCTGACTCTCGGCATCTGCATACAAAGGTGTCTGTCTTGCGCTTCTTGCGCGTATTTGGTGGAAAGATTGGTAGAAACAGGGACGTGAACGCTCTTTCCTTCACCCCGTGACAAAGACTGATTTGCAGGCTGAGGGCAAGAGCAGCCGGACAGGACTGCTGCGATCTCTCTTGCTTAAAGCCAACACAGACTTGAGGGGGTGAATGACATCTTCCTGTAAGGTGACAATTCTGTGATACAGTGACATGCGCTGGGCAGGGTTGGTGGGCTGGTTGCTGCCTGATCCGGGCTCAGTGCCCCTGCAGACCGCTCTTTCCCACAGTGAGTGTCCCGCATCCCCTCAGATGACGGAAGTCTGACACCATTTCTCTTCAGCCTCCCAGGTGCAAGTCTCAACACAGTTTCTTCCCAGTTGTTGTCTGGGACAAGCACCTGAAATAAACCATAAACTTACTTCTACGTTTCGACTGAACCATCCTATCAACAACTAAACAGAGCTCCTGAACTACCATCTACCTCATTGGAGAGCATCAGACTATCTTTGATCGGACTTTACTGGACTTATCTTGCACTAAACGTTATTCCCGTTTATCATTTAGCTGTACACTGTGGACAGCTCGGTTGCATAGAAACATTGAAAATATGTTCCAAGGGGAGGCCATTCGGCCCTTCGAGCCAGCACTGCCATTCATCGTGATCATGGCTGATCATCCTCAATCAGTAACCCGTGCCTGCCTTCTCCCCATATCCCTTGATTCCGCTAGCCCCTAGAGCTCGATCTAACCTTTTAAAATTCATCCAGTGAACTGGCCCCTACTACATTCTGTGGCAGAGAATTCCACAAATTCTCAACTCTCTGGGCGAGAGAGTTTTTTTCTCGTCTCAGTTTTAAATGGCCTCCCCTTTATTTTTAGACTGTGGCCCCTGGTTCTGGACTCGCCTATCATGTTCCTCCTCAAAAACCTTTTCACCCAGAGAGATGTGAATTTGTGGAATTCTCTACCACAGAAGGCAGTAGAGGCCAATTCACTGGATTAATTTAAAAAGAGAGTTAGATAGATATCTAGGGCCTAGCGGAATCAAGGGATATCACGTATAGTCTTTCCACTGACAGATTAGCACGCAACAAAAGCTTTTCACCGTACCTCTGTGCACGTGTCTATAAACTAAACTAAATTAAACAAAACGATTCCAGCTACCGTCCAAGCAGTGTTTTAATAAGGTATTGCTTTTGTAAACTGTGAATAAACCCATTTTGCTTTTATTTTTCACCAGCCTCCCTGATAGTAACAGGTTGGTCACAAGTATCTCAAAAGTGGTTCATTGAAGATAGGTGAGCAATCGGGAGCCATCTCTGCATGGCACAGGTTCAACTAGCAGCAATGTAAATATTTATGTCCCCTTTACAACTCCTTTATGCTCACGCCACTTTCTTGTGATTTGATTGCTCTGCTAACCAGTTGGACAGTGAGTGTAATTCTTTACGAAACGTACAAGTGAGCTTACGGTTCATTTCAGTATCTTAAGAATGTATTCGGGTGATTCTGCATCGCATTACCTGACGTATAGAAAATTAAGAACAGGAAACCTCAATGTAACCAGGGACACAGGTTTGTGCACAATGAGTCTCTTGCTTTTAGCATGGTCGCTATGTTTAGCAAATTCAGTTGAACTTTCCGGTGCCTGAATTTGCTTTCTGTTAATGCCCTAAATGTTTTTGTTTAATTGGGTTCAACTCGTGCGGAAAGATACGAGCTGCTTTATGTTAAGAGAGGATTTTGGATTTTAATGGTGCATAACATTTGCAAGTGAAATTTCAATGGAATGAGATACATTTTTATGTCCTTCCCAACGTATTGAGGTCAAAGGGACCAGAGTCTGATCTCACATGTCCCGGCTGCACAAAGCCTTCTGCTGTTGACCCAACTGGAGTTTGATGGTCAATCTCCACACTTGCCTTTCTTCATAAATGGGCCGTAAGCTTTGCACCATCCAGAGCAACACACCCTGCTAGACTGGCACTCCATTCTCCACCCTCAACGCTGCCTCTGTCCGCCACCAGCATGCAGCAGGTGCCGTCCGTAGCACCCAGGAAGATGCCTCTGAGCAACTTGACAATGCTTCCTTAACACCACTCCCCAAATCCACAACCTACGCTGAACTGAAGGTGAGGATCAGCAGCCACAGATATCTAGGTTGGACACACATTGCTGTCGCTGGGTCAAAACCATGGAACTTCCTATCTAATAGCACTATAGAGGTGTTCCCTTACCACAAGAACTGCAGCAGACCGAGAGGCAGCTCACTGTCAATGCCGAATTTGATTTCTCATGCATGCATGTGAATGTGCAGAGTTTAGCAAGTGTGATTGGTGATAGGGAGTATGTTGTTATAGTGATACCAGAGATGTGGTTTAGAAAGTAGCAGGACTGGGGATTAAATGTTCATGCATAGAAATTGTTTTGCAAAGAAAGAAAGGGTGGCAGCATATTGATCAGCCAAGGTATTGAAACACAGTGGAGATAGGATGTTGCAGAGCGGTCAAAGGCAGAATCTGTTTGGTGACAGTAACGGAAATGTTACACTGGATGTATTTGGGAGAATTTGGAAGTGGCAGAACAGGTTGACAGGCTATGCTGAACCTTTATAAAGTTTCAATCCAGACTCATCCCAATGTTCATATCGTGTCACCATATTATCATAATTTAGTTTAGTTTAGAAATAGTGTAGACACAGACCCACTGAGTCGCCGCTGATCATCAAACACCCATACACACTAATTTCATGTTATCCCACTTTTGCATCCTACACGCTAGGGGCAACTTAGTTAACCTACGGACAGCACGTCTTTGGGTTGTGGGAGGAAACCGGAGCACCAGGACATTTTGGGCCGGGACCCTTCTTCAGACATATGGAGCAGGGGAGAGAAAGCTGGAAAAGGGAGATGAGGGTGGATAAAATTGGGCAAGTGATAGGTAGATACAGTTGAGGGGGCAAATATTTATCACACCACTAAAGTCAAGACATATTTCCCCACCTTTAGTTAAATTATTGAAGTGCACAAGAACATAGTTGAGAATTTCTACGAATGTAGCGCAGGAACTTTTATTTGTTAGATACGTTCAATTCATAGAAAGCTAATTTTTGATATAAAACTGTTACAATCTTAAACCTCTAAGAAGTATTAAAAAGAAGTCTCTTTCAAAGTAATTTACATATATTTTGAATAATTAACAAACATGGTTAACAAATATTTTATACATTTTGTTACATAAAAATATGATCCATGCATGGTTTCCAAGGAGATTTGATATTTGTAATTGTACATTAAAGAGATGGGATATAATTCTGAGAGAGTAGGAAGAAACTGCAGATGATGGTATATACTGAAGATAGACACAGAGTGCTGGATTAACTCAGCGGGTCAAGCAGCATTTCTGGAGAACATGGATAGGTGACGTTTCAGAGTACTGGAGTAACTCAGCGGGTCAAGCAGCATCTCTGGAGAACATGGATGGGTGACGTTTTGGGTTGAAATCCTTCTTCAGGTTGCTTGACATTTAGGGTCGGAACCCAAACCATCACCCATCCACGTTCTTCAGAGATGCTGCCTGAGCCGCTGAGTTACTCCAGCATTTTGTGTCTGTAATTTGGAGAGACTGGGCACTCATTCCTGGAAGGACTAAGTTCGGATCTGATAATTGCACACTCTGTGAACAACATATCCTCAGCCATTTGAACTTGTCGTTTATTGTCAGGTCTTTCTCGCATATCAACATCAAGCTTGCGAGTAGGGGTGGCAGGGGGTGCAAGTCCCCACACAGCTCCCCAAATAGTAATCACATATGTGTGCTCATGTAAGGCAACCATCCAACAGTGGTCAGACTTAACTTCTGTTGAAATGCATTAATGACATCTTGTGATAGTGGAGAAGTTTGCCCATGGAGAAGATTTGATTTGCAATTTAACTGAAAGATTTGTTTATTTTTCAAATGAGAATGACTTCAGTCCAGAAAGAAGGTGGGGTGAGTTTGAAGGTATTTGTTTCTTCTATTGGGTCACCTCTCCACAAAGCCGTGCTGTTTTCTCTGTCTTGACCTGAGGTTTGACCACCATTGGCAACATGGGGTCTGTTTGCATTGGTGCAAGGCTGTGACAAGTAAATGCACCATCTATAAAGGCCTGGTCCCACTTTCCCGAGTTACTCATGAACTCTCCCGAGTTTTCTCCTTGATTCGAACTCGGAGGTATGCGGGGCTATTTTTTTAAACTCGTGGACATTTTTCAACATGTTGAAAAAATGTTCCGACTTACCTGATGCCCAGAGTTCCTACGGCTGGCATTACGAGCCTCTACGAAACATCTACGGACTACATCGGGCTCCTACGATCTCGCTACCGACATTCCCCAAGTTCGAATCAAGGGGAAAACTCGGGAGAGTTCGTGAGTAACTCGTGGAAAGTTGGACAGAGCCTTAACTTGGAATTCACGGAACAGATAGAAAGGTTGCCCTTGTTCTCTGGAAAGACAGATCCAATGTCTCTTATTTATTTACAAACAGTTCGAAAGGAAGAGCATATATCAACAGATAAGCAACAAGTGCACTCGATTCCCATCAAATACTTCCATGCACAGACTAAGTGCTTGTGATTGAATGGGGAATATTGGTCGAGCTACCGAGGGCATACTTCCTTGAATAGCATCACAGGATATTTAAACATCCAATGGTGAAATAGCAACAATATAGTAACATTTACCTCACTGGATTTTCCAAACCGCAACAATTCCAATGATGTCTGTATGAAATGCTGTTTAACACACAAACACAGGAGGTAATTTATGCTCCTGTAAATAGCAAATAAGAAAAGTCTGGATAGATGAGGGCCTGCACGTGTGAAAGCTTGCTCTTCGAATAATGACAATAGACAATAGGTGCAGGAGTAGTCCATTCGGCCCTACGAGCCAGCACCGCCATTCACTGTGATCATGCTTCTTGATGAGAAAGTCAGAGCCTTATCTGAAGAAGGGTCTCGACCCGAAACGTCGCCTATCTCCTTCGCTCCTTAGATGCTGCTGCACCCGCTGAGTTTCTCCAGCCTTTTGTGTACCCTTATTTTAACATCTCATCCAAAAGACAACCACCTTCTGAACCTTCTGAATTTGGTAGTCGGCAGGGCAGAACTCTGCGTATCGCCAACTTGGACAATTTTACATTTTTATCAAGCCAATTAATCAAGGCAATTAACCTACAAACCTGTACGTCTTTGGAGTGTGGGAGGAAACCGAAGATCTCGGAGAAAACCCACGCTGATCATGGGTAGAACGTACAAACTCCATACAGACAGCGCCCGTAGTCGGGATTGAACCCGGGTCTCTGGCGCTGCACTTTTCTGCAAGGCAGCAACTCTACCGCTGTGCCACCGTGGCCACACTGGGAACACCAGGATAAATCTTTGAGCATAGGTTTCTGGTGTGGGCTTTTGGTGAACAGAGATTTAGATGCAGGTTCCTATCTGCTGTTTGTGGCGGCTTGCTGTGTACAAATTACCCCTTACATGTGTTTTATTACAAAAGTCACTTCTCTTCAAAATCTTCGAGGGCTGTGAGTTCGGATGTTCTTGGGAAGGAAGTGAAAGGTGAAGATATTAATTAATTTCCTTATTCTTGGTTTAAATGAAATGCCTGCAGTTATAGTTACTCTCAAGTGCAATGTAATTCACTGCAAAGTACTTTAATGAGAAAAGGGGGCGGGAGGATGGCCAATTAGAGGTCATCTAAAATCGGAAAATTCAACGTTCACACTGTTGAGACGTGAGCAACCCAAGCAGAATATGCGGTGCTCGTCACATGCATCCACATGCAAACATCACTTCACCATGTTCTCCAGAGATGTTGCCTGGCCTGCTGAGTTACTCTGGCATTTTGTGCCTATCTTCACTGATTTACGCCAGCACTTTGTGTCCTTTTGAGCATTTGAAGCACATGTACTTGAGATGTTTAACGGAGATGTACAAGAATTTCCATCCCTCGCTGATGCCCCGCTGGGTGGGTGTGTTCACTGCACCCACCTAGACGCGACCCGCTTTGAACAGGTTGCAGAGCTGGGGGCTGGTGCTCAGCTGTTGTGAACACCTCTTCATGTCCCCTCCCCCAACAGCCTGCCCCCCTCGCCTCCCTGCACACTGTTTCCTGCCACCGCAATGCATCTCCTGCAATGCAGTGAACCTTCCAGCAGCCTGAAATGTCAGCCATGACTCAGGCCTTGCGAGAACGTCTCTAATCTTATCTGATAAGCCTCCAGGAACAGTACTTTTCAGAACAATAGTTCTGCATTAAAGGACTGTGTGTATTGATGCAGAAAAAAGAATGGATGAGTCTGAAGAAGGGTCTCAACCCGAAACGTCACCCATTCCTTCTCTCCAGAAATGCTGCCTGTCCCGCTGAGTTACTCCAGCATTTTGTGTCTATCTGCAAATGCTGATTTAAACTGAAGATAGACACAAAAGGGTGGAGTAACTCAGCCGGTCTTCAGACCCTTCAGTTATTCTACTATGGGCCAAGTCCCTCATCTCGTCCTCTCCCTCCCCTCCTCAAGCTCTCATTCCATCTGTCCTACGTAGAAGATACTCATTGTGTGTGCAACACAGAAAAAGGCCCTTGGCCTACTGAGTCCATGTTGACCATGAAGCAACTCATTAATGCAAATGTTTTTCTTTCAATTCTTTCCATCTTCCCTTCAACTTCCTCTGCACATTAGGACACCTCACAATTCACCTACTAACCCGTACATTTTAGGATGTGGGAGGAAACCCGTGTGGACTCCAGGGGAACGTGCAAACTCCACACAGTCGGCGTGTAGGTCAGCATTGAATCTGAGTCACTGTGGCTCTGTGAACTGCAGCACTGTGCCACTCACATTGACACACAAAGCAAGTGATGGAAAGGTTATCATTGATGGAGCTAAAGTTGTGACTAAATAATTGCAGTGAGCTTTACACTTGGCACACATGCACCTGGCTGATAGTTGTGGCAACCTTGGGGCACAGAGCAACAGTCTCTGACAGGGTGTCGTCCTCCCTGAGTTCACTGTTTTGAGACGCGGTCTGGAGGTTGGGAGTTAGACAGCTTTATGTTTGTGCCTGGGAGTCACTGGCTCATGAGGAAAGGAGAGGATTTGAAGGGAAACACACACAGATATTCCAAACAGAGGAAAATGCATTAATCCACATCTACTAATGAATCACATTTTGGGAGTAGTTCATGTAGCTTACACCAGCATTTTGGTGCAATAATAATTGATGATCATGTTCAGTCATTTCCCCAAATATAGACATTGACTCCTTGTTAGTAAAACAGAATGTGCCGCTGCGTAATCCTTCATCCGCGTCCCTGTTGGAACTTGAAATGGACGAAGACCTTTGGTCCTGAATTTCCAACATAGCCTGGTTGCCGTCTATTGCTGCCATGTTTGTGTGGAATATATTTCATTGCGTAGCCCTTAGCAGTAAATACTCTGACAATTTGCACCACCGTATATGTTCCTGCTCCAGCCAAGGTCCCATTTGTGATACAAGCCAGACGTGTCCGATCACTTTGGAGAGTCTGGCACCAGTTCTGCAGGCAGAACAGAAATGAGATTACAGTCGGCATTTATTTCTGATTTGATATCCAGATACAGTTCTGCTATAATGCGGGTTTCCATAACACAAATTCGATATAGCGAGTAATGAATTTGGAAGTGCTAGGAATTACCAGGCGGTCACGGGGAGAACGTACAAACTGCGTACAGACAGCACCCGTAGTCAGGATCGGACCTGGGTCTCATGCGCTGTAAGGCAGTCACAATACCGCTGCGCTACCATGCTGCCCCCAATTATATATTTTTTAAAGTAGCTAGAGCTGTGCTTATTCACGTTAACCAAAGATCTAGCGTGATGAATAAGCTGGAAAATAATTGTAGAGTTGCGGTGAAGTTTTAAGCATTGCAATGAGTTTCTGTGCTGAGGTCTAGTGTACCTGACTTTATATTATCAGGAAGTGGGTGCTTTTGGAGCTAGACATGAGATGGCTTTCAGTCTATTTAGTGGGTTAAACCCAAACACGTGGCCCAGTCTTTTACTGAGATTCCATCTGATGATTTATGCAAAAACACTTCTTCATTTCTACGTAATTCCAGCTACATTCGGCATTTTGGAAAATAAAAATGGAAAGATTGTTGATTCCTTCTTCCACGAGGCGACGGATATTTCCGCACCTCGTCACCAAGGGATTTTGTGGGGGACAGCATTTGCACAGGGTCAAATTAAAATCTTAGTCTCCAGTGATTTGCTTCTGTGCATTTTAATCCTCTCAGTCTTCCAACGGGGTGGAAGATTGCAACCTTCACATGTTCCACCCTGTTTCGACTAATGCAATCAACTCGATGTGCACAAACAGAAGATCAAATAGAACAAGTTGTCCTACAACTTTAGGCTGTGCACGCCACACGAAGCAAGAAGAGGAAGTCTTCCAACCCTCCGAGATTTTTATAGTCTTCCAATTTGAACATCTTGCTCACTGCAAATGTTACTCGCCACCAGCCCAGCTTCCTTCACTCCCCAATCTCCCCACATTCCCAACCTCTGCCACCGCCCTCCCCGACCATATCCCACAGTTTACCAGGCACCCAACTTTGGCATCACTCCTTAAATTTCTGTTCTGAACTTTCTTCCTCTTCAGACCCAACTTACAATTTGAGACCTAGCTGAATGTTTGACGATCAGCCCAAATTTCTCTCATTATATCTTGATGTCAAATTGTGATTGATATCATTCTTTTGCAAGACCTTTGGACTTTTTGAATGTGTTAAATACTCAAGAGTCAAGAGAGAGTCAAGAATGTTGTCAAATTAGATTCTTAATCGCAGCCAATAATTACTTGGAAAACAATACTCGAATATAAACTGAATCTGTTGTAGTCCTCTGGAGCTTGGCTGGTGCAGAAATGCTTGCATTCTTGAAATGGAGCACAAGCATGGTGCACCAGTTAGTATTGCATAAACTAACCATCTTTGCAAAGCATTTAGCTGTTAACCACAGCACCGCTGTCTTGGCAGGTATGCACACGGTTTGGGTGTTCTTCAAGACTGTTTTTTAAGGGTTTTAACACCTTCAAGATTCATCAAGTGAGATATCAATTAAAAACTTCTGATTGGCCCAGCTGGTCCGATATATTTTTTAAAACATCTTTCTCCTCTTAAAGAAGGTTAAGCATTTTAAAGTGGGCTTGAGAAATATACTATGAAAGGTGCATAAAATACAAGAAAGTGGTTTAAACTAAAGACTGTTCTCAAGTTTAGGTTGGTTGTCCTTTTTTGATCTTCGTTTTCTCCTGCCCTCCCCCTTCTACAGTGACTTATTCTCCACCTCTCACCCCACCCTTACTAACCACCTCCTCCAGATCCCCCATCTCCCCCATTTCCTCCTCTCCTGTTCTCTCCTCATCCAGTTTTTGTGTCCCAGTGTGCTCCCTCGCTCCGAGCCTCACTGATCCTCCTCACATTCAGGACTCATCGATGAGAGTTGCGGGAGGCAGGATGGGCTGGGACTTTTTCTCTGCAGTGTGGGAGGCTGAGGGGTGACGTTATCGAGGGTCACGAGGGGTGAAGGATGAAGACACCGCCTTTTGTCCAGGATACAGTCCGGAACTGGAAGGGATAAGTGAGAGGGGAAAATGTAGCACTGAAGGGCCGCAGAGAGGGTGATGCATGACTGGGATGGGCTGCCGGAGCAAATGGAAGGGGCAGGTACAGTGACAACATTTAAGATACATTTTGACAAGTACATGGATAGGAAATGATGGGAGGGAAATGGGCTAAATGCGGGAGAGCAGGACCAGTTCCAAAACCTGGTCAGTATGGATGAGTTGGGCTGAAGGGCATGTTTCCATGTGGTCCATTCATTTACAGGCTTGGTGCCCATTCGTTGCCTTTTAACTCCCTCTCTCCAAGCCCCATCTCTTTCTCACTCATTCTCTATTTTTCTCTCTCCTTCACAACTTTCTCTCTCCCTCTCTCACATACTATCTCTGCCACACACACTCACTCTCTCTTAAGGGCCTGTCCCACTTGGGTGGGCGTCATTTGTGCATCATGCAGGAGGCGTGCAAAGATTTTGTGAATCCCAAATTCCTGGGGCGCTGCGCGCGATCGGGCATCACTGCCTACGCCACCACGTCTCACCGCGCGCGTGACGCGTAAATGATGTCACGGCGTGCGTCGTGACGCGTTAATGACGTCTCGTAAATGACGCGCAAATAACGCCCAAGCGGGACAGGCCCCTAACACACTCCCTGTCTTTCCCACACAAGCACTTGCCCGTTCATACACTCTCCATCTCACGTCTCTTCCTCTCACACTCCCCCTCTCACACTCTCTTCCTCTCACACCCCTGTCACGCTCTCTCCCTCTCACACTCCCCCTCTCATGCTCTCTCCCTTTCACACTATCCCTCTCGCGCTCTCCCCCTCTCACACTCTCTTCCTCTCACACCCCTGTCACGCTCTCTCCCTCTCACACTCCCCCTCTCGCGCTCTCCCCACTCACACTCTCTCCCTCACACTAACCCCCTCTCATGCTCTCTTCCTCTCTACTCCCTGTCACACTCTCTCCCTCTCACACTCTCCCTGTCTCACACTCCCCCACTCACACTCTCCCCCTCTCACACTCTCCCCCTCTCCTCCTCTCACACTCTCTTCCTCTCACACTCCCTGTCACACTCTCTCCCTCTCACACTCTCCGTCTCACACTCCCCCTGTCACACTCTCCCTGTCTCACACTCCCCCACTCACACTCTCCCCCTCTCACACTCTCCCCCTCTCCTCCTCTCACACTTTCTTCCTCTCACACTCCCTGTCACACTCTCTCCCTCTCACACACTCTCCCTCACACTCTCCCTGTCTCACACTCCCCCTCTCACAATCTCCTTCACTCTTCCTCTCACACTCTCCCTCTCACGTTCTCTCCCCCTCTCACGTTCTTCCCCTCTCACACTCTCCCTCTCATTCTTGCACTCACACTCTCCCTCTCACACTCTCTCCCTCACACAATTTTTCCTTCACACTCCCCCTCTCACGCACTCCCCCTCACACTCTCCCTCTCACAGTCTAAAACAGTCTGTCTAACACCAGTGCATTATTCAGTGCATTTGCAATAAGTTCTATGTGAATGCGTTCCCGCTTGCGTGCGCTTGCTTCTGTATCGTGTCCGTGCAGTCAGTGTATAAAGAGAACACTTACCCAGTATTGGGAAGAATCGCTGTGCAGCCTCGGGGGATGCTGGGGTGTTGGGCTCGGAGAGCAGGTGCCGATCGGATTCGGACAGAAATCGGCCGCTGATGGTCGGTGCTCTAGGTTTCACTTCTGAATTGTGCGTCGAGATTTCCTCAAAGACTGGATTCTCCACTCCTATCACCTCGCTATGAAATGGAGAAAAACAACATGGCTCAGCGTATAGAAACAAGGAACTGCAGGTGCTGGTTTACACATAAGGACACAAAGTGCTGGAGTAACTCAGTGATTCAAGCAGCATCTCTGGAGAACATGGATAGGTGACGTTTTGGATCAGGACCCTTCTTCAGACCTTCCTGCAAAGTGTCAATGGGAGTCCAATTTTCAGCATATGAGCTTTGCTGGCTAGACCAGCATTTATTGTCCATCCTGAATTGCCCTTTGGAAGATGGGATTGCACGACCTTCTTGCATCCCTACAGTCCTTCTGGTGAAGGTATTCCTGAAACACCATTGGATATGGTGTTTCAGAATTTAGAGCCGGCAATGATAAAACAATAACAGCATAGTTATGCTTCAGGATAGTGTGTGCACGTCATAAGTTCATACGTTCTATAGATGGTCATGGCGTGCTTCATTTGATGAGAAATGGTTGAGGGGTTTGAATATTGTGCAATCAACAGTGGGCATCCACTCTATTGTCCTTACAATGGATTGGAATGACCAAGCTGCCAACAATGATTTGATCAAGGACTGTCCAGGGGACCTCCTGCAGTCATGCCTACGGCCTGCGATGGTCGATGTCCAACAGCCACGAACATCTACCTTTGTTCCAGCTATGACTCCAACCACTGGAGATTTTTCCTTTGATACCCATTGACTTTGAAGCCACACCTGGTCAAATGGTGTCAAGGGCAGTCACTCGAAGCTCACCTGTGCAACGTAGCTCTGGCCCCTGTTTGGATCAAGGCCTTGGGCCTGAGGTCACGTATTCTGATAAAACTCAAACTAGGTTTCAGTCTGAAGAAGGGTTTCCGACCGGATTCCGTTTCTCCAGAGATGCTGCCTGACCCACTGAGTTACTCCAGCATCCTGTGTCTATCTAGAATTCAGTGTGCTGTTTATTGGAATGTAATGCCCAACAGCACCATCAACACCACTTTGTTGATATTTGAGAATGCTTGAGTTGACAATGTTTAGGTGATTGGATTTGTCCTGCTTTCGCTGGACAGGATACAACAGGGTAATTTTCCGCATTTCTGGGTAGACGCTAGTTTTGTTGACGTTCTGGAAAAGCCTGGTTAAAGGTGGCACTAGTGTCGGAGTGCTGGACTTCAATATTAGACATGGGATACAGCCTGGTCCCATTGCCTTTAGAGTATCCAGTGCTCACAGCCCTGGAGTGAACAGCCATGTCACATGGAGTGAATCAAAATGGTTAAGGAGTGGCTTATGTGATAGTGAAGATATTGGAAAGAAGATATGATAGCAAATCATAGGTGGGAGTGTTGTGCAGCTCCACACTGCGACTGCCCAAATATCACTGTATCTCCACAGTGACTGGAGAGAAACACAAATCTGATGGTTCATCATCTATTTGTCTATACCCTTCCACTAGCTGACCACCTCCCCAGCACTACCTACTAGTCCCCTAGTGCCCAATGAGGCTCTGTCTGATTTCCAGTTCCACAATCTACCCGCGCACTTGGATGATCTGGCAAAGAAAACGGGAACGTCCCCAAGAGCTTAAAGACTTGTAACAGTTGGGGAACTTACCTGTCCATTCGGACAAGCTCGTGGGCTCCTGCAAATTAAAAAAATGAGGTGAGAAAAAGCCAAACATTCCAAATAAAGATTTCAATAGAAAAGACACAGACAATGTTGAACGTTTAATGTTTACATTGCATCTAAGTTCATATGATATAGGAGCAGAATTCGGCCATTTGGCCCATCAAATCTAGTCTGCCTATCAATCATAGCTGATCCATCTTTCCCTCTCAACCCCCTTCTCCTGCCTTCTTACCCCCGACAACCGCACTAATGAAGAATCTATCAATCTTCACCTTAAGAATATCCATTGACTTGGCTTCCACAGCTGTCTGTGGCAAGTTCTGCATTAAGGTGGACCATTGGACATGGCGGATCCACACACAAAGCCTCCTTGTATCCATCTCTATGTAACGCAGCCTTCCACAGTCTCCCTGATGGGTTTACCAGGCTTCCCCTTTAATGTGCTTCACCTGGGTAAAGGTTAGTTTCCAGAGGGACATTGGGCGGTGTTGATGCTGGCGCTTTACTCGGTACCAACTTGGCCGCGTCATGGAGCGATGTGCAGGAGTAGGAAAGTGTTGTGTGACGCCTGATTATCATCAGCAGTAGCTGAAACCTCAGACATTTTTGTTAAACCCTGTTTTAATCTGGTGGGGATATCACCTGCTAAATTATGCTGATTCTGTTAGACTTTCTCTGACTATCAAACCACAAGCCCCAAGCGTTTTGACGTTGCAGAATGAAAACCGCCGGCAAGCTGAGTTTGGCTCCATGGCTGTGCCCGAGGGCATCGGAAAGAGCAACATGAGATGCCCACTGACTCTCTGTGAATCACATTGCTCTTTTTAATGCCACAAGATGCAACCAAGAAGGCTCCTCCGCCAGTCAGCTGCCCCGTTCAATAACGTCATGGTAGATACTCAACAAATCTCCACCTGGTCTCCATAATCTTTGATGACACAATCACAAAACACCTAGAATCCTGAGATCCCCTTCTTGGTTGCAGTTGCCGCAAATTGTACCAGCAAATTACAAAGTCCAGTGCATTTGTCAACCTGAAGCTATGCCCCCCTCGCTCTGCATTCTATAGATTGAGGAACCAATAGCTTAGCATCACCCTGTTAATCCTTTCAAGGTTTGCTTTATTTAGATTACTTGATTTTCTTGTCAACCCCGTTGGGTTTGATCCCAATCGACTTGATCCCTCCTTAATCCTCTTACCAAGTATCTGAGGTATGGCAGGTGAGGATGTGTCTGGTAATGCATGAGATTAGTTTCGTGTTTAGTTTGGAGACACGGAGTGGAAACAGGCCCTTTGCTGCACCGAGTCTGCACCAAACCAAATTCGCCCGTACACTAGTCTATCCTACACTCTAGGGACAATTTACAGAAGCCAATTAACCTGCAAACCTGCATGTCTTTGGAATGTGAGAGGAAACTGGAGCACCCAAAGGGAACCCAGGAAGTCACAGGGAGAACATACAAACTCCACACAGACAGGACCTGTAGTCGGGATCGAACCCGTGTCTCTGGCGCTGTAAGGAGCGCGTAAGATGCATCACCAGGTTAAAGGTTGGTTTAGTGCAAGGACGTTTGGCGGTGCTGCTGCTTTGCTCTGCACCAACCTGGCTGCATCACGGAGCGGGGTGCAGGAGCACGTATGTGCTGTGTGGTGTCTGATTACCATCTGCAGTAGCAAAATCCTCTGAAAATCTTTTGTGACTATAAGATTTTGTGGAGCAAGCTTGGTAGCAAATCAGTTATTGCAGGGCAATCGGTAATAGGTAGAACACTGCAGGTGCGTCTGGTATTGCGGGTTTCATTGCAGGGGAAGTCTGGTCATGCTTGAATTATTGATGGGTAGATCTGGTCATATTCAAGACTTTAGGGTGCATGGTTGGTAATGAATAAATCATTGCGGAGTGAGTCCGAGAATGCTTCTTCATTACGAGGCGGATGTGAGAGTGGGTCGGTCATGGTCGAGTATGTGAGGAAGTATTAACCACTGCAGCCTGCATCTGGAAGTCATTGCAAGCAGCACCTGAAGGTATCATGAATACTCTGGGGTGCATCTGGATGTGCATCAGTCACTGTGCAACATGACAAGGTGAGTGTGAATATGCAAGTCAATACAGGGCTAGTCAATGCTGCAGGTTACCACTGAGAGAATATCATTCATGCAAAAACCCCCTCTGTACACGTGTGGAGGTTGCTGTATCCAGGGACAATTATTTGATTTGATTATTTTGTTTTGCAATATATATATATTTTTTAATTGGTGCTATTTGGAAATGGTGTGAATTCTGCAATTCTGAGCTCCGCATTTCCAAAGCCTCGCCAACTAGATGCGTGAGTAAGAAGGAAGCTGGTTCACACTGACGATAGATACAAAATGCTGGAGTAACTCAGCGGGACAGGCAGCAACTCTGCAGAGGAGTGGATGACGTTTCGGGCCGAGACTTTTCTTACAGTCTGAAAAAAACGTGTCGACCCGAAACGTCACGCATTCCTTCTCTCCGGAGATGCTGCCTGCTGAGTTACTCCAGCATTTTATGTCTAATTAGATGCTCGAGTTGATCTGTTACTTACTTCTCCTGGTACCCGCCTCCTGCCTCTGTCTGTATATGAGCAGTAGGATCAAGGGAAGCGACAAAATGGTGATCACACATCCTGTGGTGGCCAACACGATAGCTGTGGTGGCTGGGGTAATAATCAAAAACCAAGTGATTATTCAGTGTGCTTTTCCAATGTCAGATACCAGTACACTATGGAACTAAGATACACGAGTAGAACATTGACGCTATGCAGAGTACTGCCCTGCCGATTACAAATTCAGAAGGTTTAGAAGATTCATTGTAGAATGAAACAGCCCGTCATGCATTTTGGTCCTCATTGTTCAGTAAATATTTCCATTTCCATATCTATATAGAACAGGGGTTCCCAACCTTTTTCTGTCCCGTTTACCCCTGGCAACTCTAATAGCACATAACAATGTTATTCCACTTATTTATGAACAACTAATGATGAACAGATACCGGTATACCAGAACCAAACACAGCCAGTCAATGAGGGAAAATCTGTACAAATCCAGAATCAACACATTTACCCCCTGGGTCGGCGAAATTTACCCCAGGTTGGGAACCCTTGATATAGAAAATAGACACAAAAAACTGGATTAACTCAGCGGGTCAGACAGCATCTCTGGAGAAAAGTAAATAGGTGAAGATTTGGGTCAAGACCCTTCCTCAGTCTGTAGAAGGGTCTCAACCCGAAATGTCACCTATTCCTTTTCTCCAGAGCTGCTTCCCGTCCTGCTGAGTTACTCCAGCTTTTTGTGTCTATCTTCGGTTTAAACCAGCATCGGCAGTTCCTTCCTACAAACTCATTGTTTTTTTAGTTCTCTTTGGAAGTTACTAATAAATGGCAATCACATTAACAATCGAGATACTTTTTCACAGCACACACCGTTGTTCTGAATAGCTAGAGTGAAGAGGTCTCCTCTGACGTGCGTCTTTGGGGTGGATTTGTACCATGCGTTGGTTTGCCAATAGTGAACTCATCCAAAACACTGGAGACACAAGAAACTGCAGATGCTGGAATCTTGAGACAAACACAAAGTGCTGTGGAAGAACTCAGTGGGTCAGGCAGTATCTGTGGTAGGAATGGACTGACATTCCCTGTTTGAAGAGGGAACCTGACCCAAAATGTCATCTGTTCGTTCCCTCCACAGATGCTTCCTGACACACTGAATCCCTCCAGCACTTTGTGTTTTGCTAATTCTAGAGTCTAAAATGCATTGTTATGCATGCAGCAGTCTTAATATAGAATAGATAATGGTGCTGCATAAGTTACACAGCGAGCAATCTCACTTTTTGTAATCAAGGAGTGCACGTCAAGTATCCCTGTTTATTGCATTAATTTGTCAGCTTCATTGAATCCTTCCAAAGACACAAAAGTAATTTGCCCTCAACCACTGGCGTAAAATGCTTGATCGCGCAGCAAATGTGCATTGTGCTTCAAGATTCAATTCTATTGACTTGGTCGACAATGAATTTTTGAATCGGAGCACAATGTGCAAATGCCACTACATTAGGTGGTAGTGACTCCTCCATTAGTTCCCTTACCAAGGTGCAGTGTAATAATGAACCTGTCAACTTTTTAGGTATCACTGATGGATGACCCGGCGTGGGGCGACTGCCGTGAGGGACGGTGGGAGAACAAAGGGAAACCCGGTGGAGGGGGGGGGTTCTAGTTTTAGAATCCCCTGCCTAGGGGATAAGTCTGCATTGGTTTGTTTGTTTGTTTGTTGTTCGTTCCGGTGAAGGCGCTGTGCACGCGGCAGCCAGCCAACACCCGCTTGTCCTCTTCTCTCCGTCTTGCACTTTTAATTTCAGGTTTCGTTTTTTTGTTTTTTTTTTTCCTTTGTGTACCTTGTGTGTTATGACTTTGTGTGTCATGTGTTATGAAATTGGCAGACCAATTTCCCTACGGGGATGAGTAAAGTTTTATCTTATCGTATTTATCGCAAAATTTTACTTCAGCTTCAGTGCAAGAACCAAAAAAATCTGTATCGGAGGTTGGTCGCCTGATCATTGGCACGTGAGTGAACGTGCCCAAAATGTGCAGGACAAAGAAGGTACATCTGCTGTACCAACCTGCACGATGGAGAGAGTGTGGGCCAGAAACTCGTCGAGGCGTGAAGTAGTTGCAGGTTGTTTGGTTTCATAAGGTTTTAAGTGATAGGAAGAGAATTAGGCTATGCAACCGTTTAAGTCTACTCCGCCATTCAATCTACCTCACCCTCCTAAACCCATTCTCCTGCCTTCCCCCCATAACCCCTGACACCCAGGGGTTTGACCTGTGATTGCAGCAGGTCAAGTCAAGAGAGTTTATTGTCTTGAATCAAGGGGAGGCCATTTAAGACTGAGGTGAGAAAAAACCTTTTTCACCCAGAGAGTTGTGAATTTATGGAATTCCCTGCCACAGAGGGCAGTGGAGGCCAAGTCACTGGATGGATTTAAGAGAGAGTTAGATAGAGCGCTAGGGGCTAGTGGAGTCAAGGGATATGGGGAGAAGGCAGGCACGGGTTATTGATTGGGGACGATCAGCCATGATCACATTGTATGGCGGTGCTGGCTCGAAGGGCCGAATGGCCACCTCCTGCACCTATTTTTTATGTTTCTATTGTCATGTGTCCTAGATAGGACAATGAAATTCTTGCTTTTAGCAGCACAGGTCATGCCAAGAGCCGCCACAGTGTTGCAGAGAATTGGCTCGGTATTCGCCGAGAAACATGATAAGGGATTGGAAGGAGGAGTTTGAAATTATGATTTAATCAAGGACACTAAAGAGAAATCTTGACCCAAAAGTTGATCATGCCACACATATTTAAGAAAAATAAAACCTTACTTCATGCAGTCCACTGCCCAGAGGTCTGGTGGAAGTAACGTTCAAAAAGGAAGGAGATAAGTGGTTGAAGTTGCCTGGTAATGGGTGAAGGATGGGGCTTTGGGTATGACTGGAAACAGGGAATGGAAACTCGGTGGATGGAATGGCATCTTTTACAGGGTTGTGCTGCAGATTTGGGAGAACAAACTGTGTGGTGTGTGTGTGTGTGTGTTTGGTGGGGATGGGGAGAAGGTTGCGGATCTGGGTTTCCTCAAAAGGTACATAGGTATTTATGTCCTGTTCCTGGATGCTCTCAGCAATGGTCAAAGTGTTGTTCTTTTGAAGTGAAGGTGTAGGGTGAAGGGAACATTCCCAGCTGGGGCACACATGGAATAAACTGAGCTTTAACATCTGGAATGGAACACAGGGGAGAGACAAGACTTTGCCTTCCATCACAGTAAGGAGGAGATTCACTGTGATGGATGTTTGTGTAAATTGTGTTGGTTGTGTGCCTTGGTTCTTGTATGACTGCAGAAACTAAATTTCGTTTGAACTTCATTTGAGGTTCAAATGACAATAAATAAATTGTATAATGGTATCATTGCAACCATCCTGCTGGACAGACGTGAAGTGAAGTTACAAAGGGCGTCGTGGCAGTTGATGCTAGAGATACAAAGAGGCCGTGGCGGGCCTGTCCCACTTACGCAACATTTTTGGCGGCGGCCGGCACCCGTCATATGTCGCCAAAGTTTTTCAACATGTTGAAAATTCAGCGGCGACCAGAAAGATGCTACGACTCTTTGGGTGACTAGGGGACCGCTCACCACCATACAGGCGACACCCTGGCGACATGTCGCGGGGTGAAGCCTGTATGGTCGTGAGTAGTCGCCCAAAGATTCGTACCCTGTTCTGGTCGCCGCTGGATTTTCAACATGTTGAAAATTTTCAGCGACCTGTAACGACCTATAACGGGTGCCGGCAGTCACCGCAAAAGTCGGGTAAGTGGGACAGGCCCATAAGGATTTGTTTCTCCCAGATGTATGGAGCAACATCTTACCTTCTGAGTCTGATTCTCCTTTCACGTCTTGAACAGTACACTTTCGATTAGAGGCCTGACTGCCATTTGCTGCAAAATATGAAAATATTTGGATTAAGATGTGATCTGTTGGTGTTTCACCGTCATTGCCTGGCTATGGGCCCTTTTGGGAGAATATAATAACCAATTGGGGAAATTCCAATGGCAGATCCCATTCTTTGTTCTATCGATCCAACCACATAGGTGTTTCTGTCACATAACTGGAAGCTCGTTCATGTACATTCTCTGGGCGTTTTCTACATATCTATCCTGAGGTTTTCTTTTACTAGCTTTGAAAGATCTGTCTTTCTGCCATATCTTCCACTATCTCTTGTGATTTGCAAAGCGACTACTTCTGCACTTGAAATGCAGCAGATCATATGTACGCAGTGGGATCCCATCGATTACATGCATCAGGGATGGTCTAATAGCCGGTCAGAAGATTGTGAGACTAAAAGATAAAGATCGATCTCCCGTGTTACTACAGTACCAGAGGAGTGCAGCATTACCAGTGGTACCATCATGGGGAAGAGATACTAAACCAAAGTTTTGTCCACAGTTTCAATTGGATTTAAAGACCACTTGGATCGATTTCATTGAGGGGTGGACATCTCCCACGTTGTCTTGGCCAATGATTATCCTTCAATCATTGTCGTTACGAACAGATTATTGGGCATTCTCAAGTTGACATTTGTCAGAACTTTGCAGAAATTAGCCACCAGGGCTTTACATTACGTGTAGGAAGGAACTGCAGATGCTTGTTTACACTGAAGATAGAAACAAAAAGCTGGAGTAACTCAGCGGATCAGACAGCATCTCAGCATCATCAGTCTGAGGAAGGGTCTCGACCTGAAACGTCACCTATTGCTTTTCTCCAGAGCTGCTGTCCGACCCACTGAGTTACTCCTGCTTTTTGTGTTTATCTTAGATCATTACATTAGTTTAGTTTATTGTCACGTGTACCAATATACAGTGAAAAGCTTTTTTGTTGCATGCTACCTAGTCAACGGAAAGACTATACATGATTACAATCAAGCCGTCCAAACTGTATAGAGACAGGATAAAGGGTATGACGTTTAGTGCAAGGTAAAGTCCGATTAAAGATAGCTCGATGGTCTCTAATGAGGTAGATAATTGGTCTGGCCTACTCTCCAGTCAGTGATAGGATGGTTAATTTCCCTGATAACAACGGAAGAAACTGTCCCAGAATTTGGATAATGGAGTTCCGTTATCACAGTGACTCCATTTGAGAGGTACCTTGCTGGTTGTAACATGTTGCGAATGGTCTTGAGCTAGAATAGCTATTGTAGAAATGCAAATTTTTATATTTTGTTAGCTATAAAGAATATTTCACAGCTGTTCATTGACTATTGCTCAAGGATCTGGGGTATTGAAATATGATGCACTTTGGTCCAATAGTTTTCTGTTTTTTTTTCATGTCTCTTTCATGTGTGTATTATGCCCCTGCCCGACATAGGACCTCTTCCTCAAAGCCAGGCTGCCAGCCAGCTTCAGCCTTGTGGTCATCTTTGCAGCTGAGGCTGGTTTGAACAAAGTTAGATACTGGAATTGGTTTCGGAAGCTGTGAACGTCCAGTTGGAGTAGGGATGACTTGCAATCGTTGTGACTTGCGGAGATGGGTGTGTTTCTTTGAATTCCCCCAGTCCAAGGCAAAAATTAGACAATGGCTGATACTTTTTCAGAGGATGGCGGAAAAATCTCTCTTCTTCCTATAACTGAACTAGCTTTAGCTGCCTGACGGGTCTGAAGAAGGGGCTCGACCCGAAACGTCACCCATTCCTTTTCTCCAGAGAAGCTGCCTGTCCCGCTGAGTTACTCCAGTATTTTGTGTCTATCTTCGGCTTAAACCGGCATCTGCACATGCGGTAGCTTTAGCTGTTACTTTTACCATGACCAATACTGTGGACAAAGTGTTGCCAATGATTAATGGGATCTGACTGAGATGTACTGGCAGAGCTCTGGAGTGAATGAGAAGTGGAAATAATGACCATTTACTTAAATAAATGTGTTGGAGGATAGACTGAAACCAATAAATCACAGTGACAGCATGACCGCAATGCCAAGGAGGTTGGGTTTTTAAGGATGTGAATATGCAGAGGAATGCGACGGGTGATGCCTTGCAAACTTCCATTGGTTCTAAGACAGTTCCTGCAGATTGGACAGTTGAAAATGTGAGCCTACTATTTATGAAATGTGCAGGACAAAACATGGGGAACCATGCATTCGTCTGACATCAGTGGTGGGAAATCTATTATTCAGGAAGTGGTAATGTTGGCCTTTGAAAATGTTGAAATTGGACAGAGCCGCTATGGATTTTCAAAGGGGAAGTCATGTTTTGAGATTCGAACCAGCAGAACAGATAAGTGCTGAATATGGACTTTCAAAGGACCTTCAATAGAGCTTAACAGGCGAAAAACAAGATGCCATCTTTCCAAGCGTGGACTGAGAATTGGTTAACGAGAGTCGGGATTGAAGCATGGAGCCCAGCTGTTCACAATCCATATCAAATTATTTGAATGCACGGACCAAGTGTAATATACCCAAGCTTGCTGATAATGCAAACCTAGTTGGGATTAATTTGTGAGGATCATAAGGGGAGGTTTTGGGGGATATAGACAGGTTAAGTGAATGGGCAATTATGTAACAAATGGAATATAATTGCCTTTGGTAGACCATTTGGAAATGGAGTATCTTTTAAATCGTAGAAGATTGAAGGATATTGGTGTTCAGTGGGATCTGGGTCTTGTGTATGAATTACTGAGTTAATTTGTGGATACAGGGAGCATGTAGGAAATATGTATTGTTCTTTAATGAACATTTGAGTACAAGTGTAGCAACTTCCTACTGCGGTTATATTGGACAATGGTATTATTTTGTCATTTTATAGACAAAATAGATGTATAAAACTATCATTTTATAATTCTCCCGACCTAATCAAGGATAGAGGGAGCATAATAAATGTTTGGCAGTTTAATCTTGATTCGCACAATTTAACCTGTAGAAAGGTGATAAGCTGACTGGCCCTACACTCTTTTAGGATTCCTAAGAATGAGAGGTGATCTCATTGAAAGGCACAATATTTTTACAAGGCTTGATGGAGAAATGATGCATTCCTCTGGGCTGAATAGAACCAAAGTCACAGGCACAAAATTGGAGACCAGGAGATGAGAGGAAATGCCTTCATCCTGGCTGTGGTACATCTTCACAATTGCCACAATATATTCCATATTTTCCAAGAGGGATGTGGGAATATATTTAAGACGGAGATCAAAAGATTTTTGGCTATTATGGGAATCCAGAGATATCTGGTAAGTTCCGGAGAGTGATGCTGAGGTGAATGATCAGCCATGAACTCGTGGAATGGCAGAGCGTGTGTCAGAGGATTAATGGCCGCCAATTTGCTTCAGTAGTTTGTACACTTGAGTCGTCCTAAAGTTGCCGAATGTACAGCAAGCACGACCTCACTAAGTCTTGTCCAAGTCGTGTCATCTCTGCCTGTGAAGCATCCCTTTGGTACGGCAGCAGAGACAGTTTCTACACAACCACAACACTGCGTTTGGTTCTCGACGTTTGCACCAGCTGTCTGCAACGTTTCCTGCAACGCTGTTTTCAAGTGCAAAGGAAGCATTGCATTTTTTTGACATTGATTTTGCAACAAGATTTTATGCCAGCCATCTTTAGGATGGGCACGAATATTAATTCTTGCAAATGCTTTCACCCATTCACAATATCTATATTACGCCTTTATCTTTGGATAATCATCTGGTATTGTGGGGGGAAAGATCCACCAAGCAGGTCCCCTGTTTGCACTGCAATACCTTATGCATAGTTATTCCCTTCTGCAGTAAATATCGACACCACATTTACAAGAACTGTAAGATGGTAGAGATATACTACTGTGGTTAATTAGTCCCTTGTAACAATGTGTGATACAAGATTTAGTTAAACGGTGACAAGATTAGACAAAAGAGATCCATTTCAATAACAACCTCCGTCTGTCCTTCAGTGAGTCCCAACTTAGTTTACAGTTTGGGGTGGCACAGTGGCGCAGTAATAGAAATACCTCCCGGTTCAAGAACACCTTAGTAAAAACAAGGAACCGCAGATGCTGGTTTACAAAAATCGACACAAAGTGCTGGGTAACTCTACGGGTTAGAGAGGATCTCTGGAGAACGTTTTGGCTCAGGACCCTTTTAGACGGATGGCCTCTGTTGTGCACAATGAGGTCATTCAAAGCGCAGTAAAAGCTGCTGGAGAAATTTAGGGGTCAGGCAGCATCTGTGGAAGGAAATGCAGAATGGAGAGGAGGTAGTCAGTTTAAAGAGGTGAGGGGTTGAGGCAAGAGTTGGCACGTTATAGGATCTAGGTGAGATGGGGTTGACTGGTGGTTGGAGTCAGGTGCGGGAGGGAGGGGTGGGTGGGTGTTTGGGAAAACAACAGAGTCTTGGATGTGGTTAGTGAGGTGACCAGGTGCCGAGGGGGGATGGAAATAGATAGGAATGGGAAATGGGAGCAAATAAGGTAGATTGGGTGAACTGATGGGAACATGGGCCTGATACGAAGAGTGTGTGCCGACCCCAGCATACAGGATAACAGCGATAACCTTTAGCGCACAATAAAGTCCAGTAAAGTCCACTTAAAGATAGTCCGAGGGTCTCCAATGTCTTCAGACCCCATCTCTTTGACCAAGCTTTATGGTTACTTGTTGCAAATGAAGGCATGTACCAAATTTAGTTCGATAAACCTCACCAAATTTGGCCAATGGCCGTGCATTGAATGAAATGTGAGTGAGTGAGTGCAGATGCCAAGAGAGTCGTTTTGTAAAGAGACCTACCACGCACAATCTTGAGCTCCGTGGTCCCATGTACCGTTAGTGCGATCCTTGCGTGTTGCTTGTTTTCCGTCTGTCTGTGCAGCTCGTGTACCACGCAGCAGTAGATTCCCTGGTCGTCATGTACCAAGTTGGTGAGCGTGACCCAGAATGTCCCCCGGTGATCGGAGCTCATGTAGACCCCGTGGTCTTTGTGCTGATTGTGGCTGTCCCTTTTGAATGAAGTGTTGCGGATATGGATCTTCTCCGCACATGTGTCATTCTTGCTGCGGCTGAAGAACCAGAACTTGGCTAAGTGGTCATGCCTGTACATGAGGTGTCCAGACAGGCTGCACTTAAAGGTGACATTCAGTCCTTCTGGACACGAGTAGACTGTGTGATCAATTGATACCTTCAGCTCCGTGGCCTGACCTGAAGAAAGGGGAAGAAGTATAAAGATTTTTAGTCCTACCAGACATCTCACATCAAGAGGTCCAAAGGGACTTTACAGAATGTGAAAATGTTGCAATTTAAAATCAAACTAAGCTAAGTGGATGACGCAGTCGCCCGGTAGAGTTGCTGCCTACAGTGCCTGAGACCCGGGTTTGATCCAGACTATGGGTGCTGTCCATATGGTGTTTGTACGTTCTCCCTGTGACCACGTGGATTTCCTCCGGGTGCTCCGGTTTCCTCCCACACTCCAAAGACATCCAGGTTTATAGGTTATTTGGCATCAGTAGAAATTGACGCTATTGTGTGGGATAGTACTATTGTACGGGGTGATCATTGGTCGGCGTGGGCTGAAGGGCCTGTTTCCACGCTGTATCTCTAAAGTCTAAGTCTGGATCACAAATCACTCTGCATTCTCTACTGTTCACTAATCTTACCCTACTTAAATTACTGTGCAGACGTCTGGGCAATAGCTATAAAAGTTCGCTACATTCATTAACTATTCTGCAAAAAAGAGCAATACGGATTATTCACAATGTCAGGTATCTGGATCACACCAATTCATTATTCTTATAGTCAAAATTATTAAAATGAGCAGATTTGGTTGCATTTAAAACAGCACAGATAATGTTCAGGGCCAAAAATAAAAACTTACCTGGAAATATACAAAAATTATTCAATGAGCGAGTGGGGGGGGGGGTTATAATTTAAGAAGAATATTTAATTTTAAGGTACAAAGAGAAAGAAAAGGTACAAAGAAAAACTTTTTGTATTTCGGTCTGTGGAGTGGGATTGTGGAACAGGTTGAATGTTGAGTTAAAGCAATGTCCAAAATGACCAGTTCATAATGACATACAAAAAACTTTTTTTCACAAGGTACAGGGATGAAGGGGATGGTTGACAAACAGGGGTTAATGTTTATTAATATTTATTTATTCATTTATTTATTTTTTTGTTACTTCATACATATTACTTGTATGTGTTTATCAGTTGTATGTATATATATATGTCTGCACGCATCTCTAACATTTGTCTGGGGTATGTCTACGGTTAAATTGTATCTCAAATGAATAATTAGCTATTGTAGCTTATATCTTGTATATTGTGTTACATATTACATTACTATTGATACATTATCATTATTGTTATTATTATGATAAGCAATGTTATTAATAATGGTGATAATTATTATTATTAATTAATTCATTATTAAATATGGAAGCAGGGCGAAGGGAGAAGGGGTGAGATTAAATAAGTTATTCTTCTTCTCACTCCTTTTCGAGCTTGTAAAGAAGAAGTGTTGGACATTTAAATTTTGCTTTATACTTTTCATTTTGTTGTTGTTATTTATTCCTATTTATGTCTTTACTTGTTCGGAACAAATAAATACCACCTGTCGTTAAAGACCACCTGTAGTTAAAGTTCCTACGAGACAAATGGCGCCTGATTACTGAAGGGAAAGTGACACGGAAACAGTTTTGAACCCTAGATATACACCCTAAATCCTGGAGCAACTCAGCGGGACAGCCAGCATTTTGTGTCCATCTTGTGTGTAAACCAGCATCTACAGTTCCTTCCTACGCAGTTTAAAACCCTATACTTTTTTAAATCCAAGGCTCCTTTTTCCCCACTCATCAGTTTCCAAAATAGCGTTTAAGTGGTTCTCCAGTTCCCAATTAAACTGTGTGCTGTGTTGCCTCAGATCTTGCTTTCCAATCACCTTGCATCTATCAGTTGTAGTCCCGAGCTGTATGCCATGGGAAAGGGGTTCTGCTGGAGACATGAACATTAGCAAACAGCTGAATTGCATCAATCACACAGCAGCTGAACTGTCTATTTCATTTCCCCATCACAGTGGGAAGTAAATCCTGAGCTTGGCTCACAGGTGCCTTGGTTATTTCTGTCTGATTCTCCCAATATAAGCAAGCGCACAGATCCCAATTGAAAAATATCTCAAGTGAGTTTATTGTCGTGTATCCCTGATAGGACAATGAAATTCTTGTTTTGCTTCAGTACGACAGAACATAGTCTATGTTTTGTATGTGGGAGATCATGTCTCATGAATCTGATCAAGTTTATTGAAGAAGTAACCATGAAGGTTGACAGCGGGGCCATAAACAATGTCAATATGGACTTCAGCAAGGCCTTTGATAAGGTTCAGCATGGTAGACTGCTCTGGAAGGTTAGTTTGCATGGTATCCAGGGAGAATTATCCGCCTGGTTACAGAATTGGCTTCATAGAAGGCACGAGAGGGTGATGGATCAAGGTTGTTTGTTCCACTGAAGGCCTGTGATTAATGGTGAGCCTCGGATCAGTGCTGAGTCCATCGCTGTCTGTGGTTTATGTCTATGATTTAGATGAGAATGTGTAAGGCATGATTCGCAAGTTTGCAGACGACACAAAAGTAGACAGTGAGGAGTGTTTGATTTTTCCACTCCAGGAGAAAGGTTCTGACTGTCTACCCAATCTATCCATCTCATAATTCGCCATGACCGTGTAGGTTTCCTCCGGGTTCTCTGGTTTCCTCCCACATCCCAAAGACATAAGTTCACAAGTTATAGGAGTAGAATTAGGCCTTTCAGCCCATCGAGTCTACTCCGCCATTCAATCATGGCTGATCTCTGCCACCTTATTCATTTTCCTGCCTTCTCCCTATAACCCTTGACACCCGTTCTAATCAAGAACTTGTCTATATCTGCCTTAAAAATATCCACTGACATGGCCTCCACAGCCCTCTGTGGCAATGAGTTCCGCAGATTAACTACCCTCTGACATGCGGATATGTTGGTTAATTTGCCTCTGTAAATTAAGTAAGTAAGTTTATTGGCCAAGTATTCACATACAAGGAATTTGCCTTGGTGCTCCGCCCACAAGTAACAACATGACATACAGTGACAGTTACGAATGACTCAGAAAACACTAAACATTAATAATAATAAAACATTAATGATAAAACACTATTGATCAAGCATGTGAACCAACAAAATACCAGATCAAAGGGAGGCTACAGATTTTTGGCTGTTGAGTAGAGCAACTACTCGTGGATAAAAACTGTTTTTATGTCTGGCTGTGGCAGCTTTGACAGTCTGGAGTCGCCTTCCTTAGAGTGTAGATAATGAATGCGGAAGTGGGATAATATCTTCTTCTTTCGTGTCCATCTTCCATGTCACAAATGTTGACATCGCTGTCATCGTCCGTCCTGAAAAGGACGCGAGCTTCCGGCGACAATCAGTGACATAGAACGTATGAATAGTTGGCGTGGGCTCTGTGGGCCGAAGGGCCTGTTTACATGCTATATCCCTAAACTAAACTGAACCTGACTTCTATCAGGTTGGAGGGTCTCTGCAATCTCCTTACAAAAAGCACGTCCCTTGCGGGTTTTAGTACAAAGTGATGTGTGCTTATGTCTGGGTCTTGTGGCTTCACCCCCACCCCTGATCACTCACTGCCTCTGGTTTCCTCCCTTATCTCCCCATTTACAACGCCAATTCTGGAAGCAGCAGTAGCCTCCGTTAACAATGGGAAGACTGCCTCCATTGTATATCCCCAAGGACAGGCTCACAACTGTGTAACTGTGCTGACATCTGTCCGATTTTGCAATGAGTCGGGTAGCACATGCTGAACCTGTCACCACACTGCACACACACAGAAACCCAACAAAACCACGCCAAGAATCTTGCCTGCAAAGATCTATGTCGCAATGGGATATTTACACACTGTGTTAAAGGGGCAGGCAACCCTTCGTTAACACTGGTTACATCTAGACCAGCGATGCAGGAGGATGCAGAGCCAACCGGATAGAAGTAAAGTTTTTTTTTGTTAGAAGTAAGTACAGTAGTGTGGTACTTAAGTACCTAATACATACATACACATTACCATTCTTGTACAACGTCGTATTTTTAATTTAATAATAAAAGAACAGTAAAAGAAAAAAAGAAATAAAGAGTGTCAAAATAGATAGACAAGCGAGTAGAAACAGATAGCAAAAGAAAGAAAGAGCAGAGATGAAAAGCTAAGAAGATTGAAAGAAAAAGAGAAAGTAGAGAGAAGAGAAATTAGGAGAGATATACCTATTTCGATGGGAAATGAAGTAAAGTTTAATGTGTAAGAAGGAGCTGCAGATGCTGGTTTAAACCGAAAGTGGATGTGAAAGTGGGATAAAGGAGAACTAGAGCGAACAGGTGATCGATGGTTGGCTTGGACCAAATGGGCCGAAGGGCCTGTTTCCATGCTGTACCTTTCAATCAACAAATCTGAGGGTCCCATCTCTCTCTTGTGCTGGTCACAAAAGACCACACACTTCTCTTCTCTCATGGTCACTATTTATCTCTTGCAGTTTCTGGCATAAATAAATATCACACGTCAGAATATCTGGTAATTAGCTCCTCAGGGGCATGTTGTGTGAAAACCGATAGTCTAGCTTTCCCATGTAATGGCAGCAGTCAACTACTCGTGTTCTCCAGAGATGCTGCCTGGCCCGCTGAGTTACTCCAGCACTTTTTGTCTTTCTTTGCACGTATTTACAGGATGCAAAGTGGTTGGGGAGTCTCTGAGGAAATGGCACAATGGAAGTGAAAGTTTCTTCTCCATGTCTTTCTGGAAGGCAGTAACCCTGTCATGGAACAAATTGTAAATGACTGCAAGTCCCCATTATTAAAAGGCAAACATTAAAAGGCAGAATATGGAAGTCTGAAATAAAACAAAAATACTGTCGAGATATTAGAAACATAGAAACATAGAAAATAGGTGCAGGAGGAGGCCATTCAGCCCTTCGAGCCAGCACCGCCATTCATTGTGATCATGGCTGATCGTCCCCAATCAATAACCCGTGCCTGCCTTCTCCCCATATCCCTTGACTCCATTAGCCCCTAGAGCTCTATCTAACTCTCTCTTAAATCCATCCAGTGACTTGGCCTCCACTGTCCTCTGTGGCAGGGAATTCCACAAATTCACAACTCTCTGGGTGAAAAAGTTTTTTCTCACCTCAGCCTTAAATGACCTCCCCTTTATTCTAAGACTGTGTGGCCCCTGATTCTGGACTCGCCCAACATTGGGAAGAATTTTCCTGCATCTAGCTTGTCCAGTCCTTTTATAATTTTATATGTTTCTATAAGATCCCATTCTATAAGATTCTATAAGGTCAGATTCTAGATTCTGCAGGTCAGGCTGCATCTGTAGAGAGAGAGTTCATGTTTCAGCTCATGGTTCTAAACTTTAGTAAAATGTGTTAGTGTCACGGACTGGTGAAGCTGCTTTTTGCCACTCTATGAAAACCCATGGACTGGACATGGTAACTCTGCGGACTCCTGCGGATGCCACCCGGTCAGCTGAGTAACCCGAGCACTTTCTCTTTAGTTCCAAAATTATCCAGCTGTTACTGATCAGCTTTGTCCACATCAATCTTACTGGATTTGTTTCCAACAAAATAAGTTGCATGCCAGAAAGAAACAAACTTCAGGCCCTGAGGCTAGTTGGCTGTTGCTCTCACCAGAGATGCAAGGAGGCACGCAGTCGGTCCTGGGATGGTCTCCGGGCCACGTTCCATTAACTATGATTCATCGTCATGACTAAAGCCTCCTCCTTGGCTGTTCTGTAACGTACGGGCTCACAGTCAGCTTTGGATTGTGATTAATCCTTGCCTCTAAACGTCCAAGCTAAATTCCCAATCACTGCATAAGCCCTCAGATTCTGATCCTGTTCTCATTAGAATTCTGGTCTCCCCTTCTCTGACACAAATGAACGTGACTTTATGTTCTTATCGATGTCTCGGATGGTAGAACCTTGGATAAAGAGCTCAGAGTTTTTAAATTCCAAAAGCAAGATACAGCAGATGATAGACGTCAAAGACAAGAGCCAGGAAACGCAGGCCGCACAGCATCTGTTGAGGGAGGGCAGCCCAGTAGCACAGCAGTATATTTGCTGCCATACAGTACTTACAGCGCCAGATACCCGGGATCGATCCCGACTATGGGTGCTCTCTGTAAGGACTTAGTATGTTCTCCCCATGTCCATGTAGGTTTCCTCTGAGATCTTCAGTTTCCCCCCACATTCCAATATTGTACAGGTTCGTAGGTTAATTGGCTTGGTATAAATGTAAATTGTCCCAGTGTGTGTCGGATAGTGTTAATGTGCGGGGATCGCTGGTCGGTGCGGGTCCAGGGGACCAAAGGGCCTGTGTCCACACTGTATCTCTAAACTAAACTAAGAAATAAGGGTAAAGATTCAGATTATTGTCCTTTCACCAGAATGTCCCTGAAAGGTCATTGACCTGAAACATTAACCCTGTTGCCATTTTTCTTCCTTACACAAAATCTCACCTGTTTTTCCAAGAGCTTAATAGGTTATAAATAGTTAAGATTAGTTAAGAAATTAATGAGATAACGAAGGTAGACAAAAATGCTGGAGAAACTCAGTGGGTGAGGCAGCATCAACGGAGCGAAGGAATAGGTGACGTTCGGGTCGAGACCATTCTTCAGAGATAACGAGGTTGATTTTAACATTAGGAGAACAAGAATGCGGCCAGCATCATGCTACATTTCCAAGTACACATTCAGCTCTTGATTTCTGATGGCTCAGTTAACATTACAAATATTTAACATTTTTCCACATTTAAAATGGCACCATTGAAGAAACTGGGAAACAAATGTAATCCAGCCATGTCCATCCAGCTACATCACCAGTATTCCTTCTCGGCTAAAATAAATATCCAATTGTTATGCAGTAAAATGCAGGGGTCTGAAGAAGGGTCTCGACCCGAAACGTCGCCTATCTCCTTCGCTCCTTAGATGCTGCTGCACCCGCTGAGTTTCTCCAGCCTTTTGTGTACCTTCGATTCTCCAGCATCTGCAGTTCCTTCTTTAACAAAATGCAGAGGCCATTTTGTTCAAACTGACATCCATTAAACAGGAGATAGACACAAAATGCTGGAGTAATTCAGCGGGGCAGGCAGCATCTCTGGAGAGAAGGAATGGGTAACGTTAAGGGTCTTGACCTGAAATGTCACCCATTTCTTCTCTCCAGAGAAGCTGTCTGTCCCGCTGAGTTACTCAAGCATCTTGAGTCTATCTTCAGTGTAAACCAGCAACTGCAGTTCCTTCCTACACAATCCATTAAACAGGAATGAGGTGTTATGTCCAGCTATTATATTTTGGCAGTGCTAATAAAGAGAGGAATGTTGGCTGCTCTAGTTATTTTTCAAAGCAATTGGGAAGAGTTTTTGCATGACTTTCCTGATTTGCCTTCTGACAGAAGTGTTGGGAAGTGGAGTCAGCATTCAGGTCCTTCAGCCTGCTCTACTGTCCTGGTAAAGTCTAGCTTAACTTCCCGACACCATCCTAATATCCTTGCATAAACTCCCCATGAAATGTCCATTGATCCATGGCATGAAAACACCAAGTCACCCTTAACATCTGCTGTTGTCAGATAGTCCCAGATTGTCATTACTATCTGGACATCCCACTCCATCACACCTGGGCAATTCGTCAACGGGGACATCTGCCTGTTTAGTTTAAATGGGGGGAAATTGTTAGGTATTTGCATGTTATTTGAGACCATCAATAATCACAAGAGGGGAGGGGAGACAACGGGGAATGTACCTGCTAAGGTACAAGCAAGGAAACAAACGGTGACAAAAGAGATGAGGGTAAAAGATAACAAAGAATAGTGATGGAACGAAAGGTTGATCTGGGAGAAGTATAAATCTGAAGAAGGGTCTCGACCCGAAACGTCGCCTATCTCCTTCGCTCCTTAGATGCTGCTGCACCCGCTGAGTTTCTCCAGCATTTTGTGTAACCCCCGAAGTATAAATGGAAGTCATTTGAAGTTGGCAAGCGAATATTCTATGGATGCCGGAAATCTAAACATAAACATGGAAAATGCTGGAAACACTTATTATCTAACTCTGCTGAAGACCAGCAATCTGTAATACCCCTCATGAAAAGATTAGGTGCTCAGAGAAATTCACAGCACAAAGGATGTTCTAATTAGCGATGGTCAATACAGGAGCAAGTTTTTCGCACCAACACCATCTTAAATATAGGAAGGAACTGCAGGTGCTGGTTTAAACCGAAGACAGACACAAAAAGCTGGAGTAACTCAGCGAGACAGGCAGCATCTCTGGAGAGAAGGGATGGGTGACGTTTAGGAGTAGAGACCCTTCTTCAGACTAGTCTAGTCCACCCATTCAACCATTCCTTCTCTCCAGAGATGCTGCCTGTTTGTGTCTATCTTCCATCTTGTACATCTATATCTATAAAAGTTAACTAAACTTGGTTTAGATGACCTTGTTTCTACAAACTACTGCATTCAGTGGGTGGGTAATTGGTTTCAAAGTGCTAAACTCTAATTTTGAGCAAGTTCATCAAATCCCTCAACCTCACCAGTTGGTGACCAAGGATGGACGTGGGAGAGTTAAAGTGACAGGCGTGCCTTCGCATGAATGAGTGGGTCCTGCAGAGCCTTCAGGCAGTCTTTACTCACTCCCCCCAATATGCAGGGGACCCACAGAGCGAGCAGTGATCGCAATGTACTGTACACAGTAAACACCTCTCATTTATCAGCTATTCTTTCGTCTAGAGTGATCATGCAAACACCAAAATGGTTTTGAAAATAACCTCAAAGGCAAATTTTATTTCCAGTATTATCCAAAATAAACATTGTAGATATTTTTAGTGTATTTATGATTAATACGAGGGCAGAGGAATTGTGGGCTGATTAGTGGCAACATCCTCGTTGAGGATTTGGTACTTCAGGCAATGGTGAGTAGAGTTATTCATTTGATTTATTTTTGCAATATTTTACATGAGCACAATTTTTGCCTTAAAATATAGAATTGGAGTGTAAGACATTGTTATTTAAAAGGGTAAAGGGATGACACATAATTTGGCCATTTACTTAAAGGTTAATGCATCGAATATGTTGTACCTAAATTACAATGAAAACACAAAGTATTTGTGCTATAACACTAGGATTAGAGCTCAACTAAGAAAGCCCAAAGCAAAGTACTTTCTGAACTAACTAACTTCAAATGCAACAATAAACTACCAAAGTGATGTAGATGTAGATGCAAGTGTATCATCGGGATACCAAGTGGGCACTGGTGTTTTGTTGAGTTATGCCCACGACACCTTGGGAAGGTTCCGCAGTTAGTTCAGGTGTCCCAGAACCACCCCCCCCCCCCCCCCTATGATTTTTTTTGGAGCAATTCTCATGCACCCAGCATATTTGTGTGACCTGCACCCTCCCACCCCATCGCCACGGTGCCAGAAGGTTGGGCGTATTCTGCAGGAGAGTAGTGGCAGAAACGAAAAATAGTGGAGGCAGTGGTGAGGTCAGGCAGCATCCGTGAAGGCAGAGACAGATTCGGGCCAAGAGGTCGTTCATCAGGTCAAGAGGTCATTAATTCATCAGAGATGCTAAAGCCCCTGTCCCGAGTTGCTCACAAACTCTCCCGAGTTCTCCCCTTGATTCGAACTCGGGGAATGTCGGTAGCGAGCTCGTAAGAGGCTGTAGGAGTCCGTAGATGTTTTGTAGCGGCTCATAATGCCAGCCGTAGGAACTAGGGGCATCAGGTAAGTCAGGACGTTTTTTCAACGTTGAAAAATGTCCACGAGTAAAAAATATTACCGTAATTCTCCGAGTTCGAATCAAGGGGAAAACTCGGGAGAGTTTCGTGAGTACTCTCCCGAGATCTTATGCTTAGAACAATTATATTTCAAATTTCCACAGGATTCTTTTTAATGACATTTTGCGTTCAATGGCACAGAACCAAAATATTTACTTCCTGACCATTTTTTAAACCTTACTTATGCCCTCAAGGTAATTACTCATATTTCTCGTGAGGAAGTGTTCTTGATTTTGAAGATATGATTTTACTTCGTCTTTTCATTCGGTGAATAACCTGGGGCTCAGAGTAATTGAAGAATAATGATTCAATTTTGTTTCCATTGTGTTGATTTCATCATCATGATACTCAAAGTGCTTACGTGGTGCTTGAACCCACAATTTTCTGCAGTAAGTCTTATTGAATCCCACAAGATGATGGTCGAGATTAAATAGTGTGCTTATGAGGTATTATGATACGTATGTTCATATCACAAGGACAAGATAATGAATCAGCCCAAAGTGTTAGCTAGAATTTCCACACCCACGGACCTAAATATTATTCACACATCTATTAAGAGATTTGAGAGAGGCGACTGTGGAATGCACGGCCAACTATTGTTTAGTTTAGTTTAGAGATACAGCGCGGACATCCAAAATATCAAATGAAGCCCCAAAATGTTGTAAGCACAGTACAGTACTCCACAATCCAGGCAGTGGCTATGGAGGGAGAAACATAATTCACATTTCAGGTCATTGGCCTTTCATCAAAGCTGCCTGAATAGCTGAGTTTCTCCCTTTGTTGCGTTTGTACTGGATTTGTTTGCTTTTTGTTTTCCAGAATATCCTTTATGCCAAATTGACAATCCTGGGAGTTTCTAAGTAGGCAGCGCAATGACAAACGACGGGCACGGCTTTCAGAAGCCTCCGTCTGGAAACAGCTATTTGCTTCTGCTCGTTGATTCTTTGTGTCCGAATCACAGAGCCCAACACTTGCTCAAAGGCTAACCTTAATCTGCTCCTTTGAATATTTCCCACTTGTGGATATGGCCATTCATTATCACTTCAACACTGCTTCATTGAGAGATGCTGCACCATTCTGCCCTGTCTTTATGTGGTACAGTCTAGTTCATTGAATAGGGTTTATTTCAATGCACAAGTAATTCTTTTAGCCTGGCTTCAGTTCATTTGCCACTAACGTCCACTGCCATGCCTCTTGTTAGATCCAAACTCCTCCAGCACTGCCTCATCTTTTATATGCATAAGCCTTTCCAAAACCTTGGAACCTTTACCCTTACTCACTCCAAGTTCTCTTCACCCATCACCAAAGTGCTACACAATTGTCTTTGTCCATACAGTGCCTTAGCTTTGAAATGATCACCCTAGCTTTCTTTAAGAAAGAACTGCAGATGCTGGAAAAATCGAAGGTAGCCAAAAATGCTGGAGAAACTCAGCGGGTGAGGCAGCTTCTATGGAGCGAAGGAATAGGCGACATTTCGGGTCTGAAGAAGGGCCTCAACCCGAAACATCCCCTAATCCGTCCCTGCATAGATGCTGCCTCACCCGCTGAGTTTCTCCAGCATTTTTGGCTACCTTAGCTTTCTTGTTTCTTCTGGAGACTGAAATCCTCAAGATCTCGGCATTTATCAATTTTGCCCCCTTGTGAATCTCCGATTTCTCTTATCCAACCACAAAGAGCCACAACTTCAAATGCCTTATAATCACACCCTGGAATTACTTCCCTCAATTGTGCACTCATTCTTTTAAGTTCTTTTTTTTTTCTTGGACTCCTGTTCTCCGGTTTGCTTGGCTGTATTTGGAAACTTTGCAAAACTTTAACCTTGTAATTTTTTTTTGTTCTGTAATGTGAGATTAATTTATTATCAAATGTTTGTTTGGTCACCTTGATATGAGTTATTGTCAAATTTTGTTTCCTACACTCTTGTGAGGCTTCTTGGAAAGTTTTATTGTACTGAAGCTGCAGAATAAATCTGAATGATTGCAGCATTAGGGACTGCAGATGCTGGAATCTGGCTTAAAATTCAAAGTGCTACAGTAACTCAGCGGGTTGGGCGGCATCTGTGGAAGGAATGTATGGGCGACGTTTAGGGTCAGGACCTTTCTTCAGAATGTGAATGTTTGTTGTTTTCTGGAGAACAGTCCATCACAGATAAGCAGGGTTCTTTGGAAAGCAACATAAAGAACTATTTTCACTGAATAGCTGAGAGATTTGTATTGCTTTTTAAAATGCAGCATGTCATTCATCCTCATAAATGGGCGTTTAAACAAATGTTATATATTTTATACTAGCATAAAATCTCACAGCTTCATGAAAATAATTGGACCCGTAGATGTGATGTCACAGGGGCATCCATTTGCTATTGTATACATTCCAACCAATAGGTTGTCCAAACTAACTTTTAGTCCAGCTCTCGGTCACTGGTCCTCTATGTAAAGGCACAACTGGACACTTGTTAGCTACAGGACGATTTCTGCCTCGGACAAAGTTTCTAAGTCTCCTCCGTAAGCTGTACGTAAGGTGACGATGCTTTTCCCCAATTTTCCTGCACTAATCTTTTTAAAATACTCGAGATTCACTCATTGTGCTTACAAACCTTAAAATACAAAGGCAATTAAAAAAAAACTAATCTCACATTGCAGAACAAAAGTTAGAAGGTCAAAGTTTTGCAATGTTAGGCAAACGGAAGAACAGGATTTCAAGAACTTTGAAAAATACCCTTTTCTAGGCCTCCTGACGGAATGTTTGATTTTCAACTGCAAACCAGATTTCACAGAGAGCCCACACCACAGCTGAGAGTAGATTGGAGAAAAATCATTGCAATGGGAAGGTTATTATGAAATGGGAGAGAAGCTGGTGAACTTTTTTTTAATGCTGATGAAATAATTATTACAAAACCTGAAAGCCATTTTTTTGGGGGGGAAGTAGTTTTGTAATAAACCAGTGAAGCTGAACATGTCCTGGCATTAAGGGAAGGTTTTGTGTTGCACTTTATTCATCATTGAAGTACTCCAGTTTGTCGTGTAGGTCAGTCTGAAGAAGGGTCTTGACCCAAAACGTCACCCATTCCTTCTCTCCAGAGATGCTGAGTTACTCCAGCATTTTGTGTCTATCTTTGGTTTAACCAAGCATCTGCAGTTCCTTCCTACACATGTCATGTGGGTTAATACACAAGGTGCTGGAGTAACTCATCGGGTCTGGCAGCATCTGTGGAGGACATAGATAGGCAACGTTTCAGAATGCGAACTCTTCTCAGAAGAAGTCTGAAGGTCAGAAGTAGGGTCCTGACCTGAAACGGCACCTTTCCATATTCTCCACAGATGTCGCCTAACCCGATGAGTTCCTCCAGCACTTAGTGCTCTACGCAAGATTCCAGCATTTACAGTTCCTTGTGTCCGTCATAAAGGTTATTCGACTTTTAAGGGAGAGGTGTGTTTCGTGATTGTACAATTTTAACAGAAGGCTTTTTCCCTTTATCCAGTTTGTTCATTTATTACATTGCAATGATTCAAACCCATTGTGTGTGACTAGGGTTGCCAATTGTCCCGTATTAGCCAGGACATCCTGAATATTGGGCTAAATTGGTTTGTCCTGTACGGGACCACCCTTGTGCCGTATTTGACTGCTACCATTCGGGTCGAGGGAACTATCAGGTCGGAGCGTCGTATCCGGCCCCGCCTCACCCGTCCCAATGTGGTGCAGCCCATGGAGTGCAGCAGCAGCAGCGCCTCGCCCATGGCCCCATCGGTCGGCAGCCCAGCCAGCTGCCCGACCTTTGGACCTTCGCTTACCGTCGACGCCACCACCATTCCTTCTCATGGCCGATCATCGATTCATGAGTTGGATGGGGTGTCGAACTTTGCAAGCAACGTCACCTGGGCCAAAGCTCCCCAGCTGGCCCGCCGGCTGGGCTTTGTGTGCAGTCCAGCACCCGGGCCAACTCATCATTCATCCAACCACGGCCGAGTCGGTCAACGAATTGCCGTCGGGAGTTGGTCCCGTATTTTGACCTTTTGTCCCATTTGGGAGTGCGAAAGTTGGCAACCCATTGTGTGTGACCCACTCAAAGCCCCTCAAAGCTCCATCATCAGGTGCTCTTCAAGAGCAATCTGGTATTTTCTCTACTGCAACTTAGCTAGAAATACTCAGATAGTCACACCTATTCTTTCAGTTTATCACCAAGCAGACCAAATGGCAAATACTATGACACTACTGGCAACCTCACTACCGCAAGTGAATGCAAGTAACTTAGTGCACGATATTTATGTGTAACTCCTCTTCACTCATGGCATCTTCGCAGATAAATTTTCCTGCCTTTGCCAGGAGACGTTACTGCAGTTTTTGTTTTGTGCCCTCATTAAGTAGACTGTTTCCCCCTGAGTAAATTGTTGCCTTTAGCCTCATCATACATGCCAGATGCTGCCAATTATATGCTGACGTCCTGTTTTGAAGATGCAAAGTGCAAACACATTGTCTAATGCCTGCCAGGATATCATTACGATTGATAATAAATCTCACCGTTGAGATTTGGTTTGTACATTCATTGCATTCCTAGATGAAAATAAAATGCTGATTTTAAAGGAGAGCTTTTGTGCAATAACACCCTAATATTAGATATAGCCAGTCGCATTTCCAAAAGACTTGACCCCTATTTTATCACAAACCCAACTTTGTTCTTTCTCTCTCTCCCTCTCTTTCTCTCCTGTTCTGTCTCTCCCTTGCTCTATCGCTCTCTTTTTCTCTCACACTTTCTCTCACTCATTCAAAAATTGTACTTCCACTTCAAATAGTGTAATAATCTATCCTGAAGGCTACGTGCAGCCTGTGTGGTCACTTGGACACCCTCGCTGTGTGGGCCTCTGGCCCTTGGGTAGTGAAGGCCCCTTGAGTCCCTGCAAATTCGCCATTAAAAATGTGAGTGCTCGCTGGTGGAATTTTTAACAGTGGTTTGAAAGAGGTCTTACTTTCTCTAAACAAGCGATTAACCCTGATTTTGTTTTAACTTCTCGTTGGTGACCCTGGTTTTCTTAGTTCCGTGAGAATCACTCAGCCTGAGTGATTTGGCAGCGATTTCAAAGCCTTTCAAACAAAACCACCTACAGTGATTGAAGGACAGGCTTTGAAAGGGAATTGGAGATATATTGAAGGGATGACAAATTACAACTGTACAGGGGGCTGAGCAAAGTGGTTCTTGCAGAGAACCCGCCAGAGCTTGATGGTTAAATGGCCTCTTCTCCTTGCTTTGACAGTTCGCTGATTGTGCGTGTGCAAGTGCGTGCACAAGTGTTTGTGCGCGAGTCTGTGCATGGGGAAGTGTGTGCGTGAATGTGTGTGTATGCGCAAGTGTGTGTGGGCAAACAGTTGTGTGTGCGAGCGAGTGTGCGTGAATGTGTGTGTGTGTGTGGGCAAACAGTTGTGTGTGCGAGCGAGTGTGTGTGTGCGTGCAAGTACATGTACGTGCAAGAGTATACGCGCGTGTGCATGCATGTGTTTGCGCACGTGTCCGTGTGCTTGCAGGTATGCGAGTGTGTGTCTGCCCGTGAGTGAGACTGAGATAAAAATGAAGGAAGAGAAACATTTGAGAAGCGAGGGGCAGGGCAAGGGTGAAATGGTTGCAGAAACATCATTTTAATGACATAGAAACATAGAAATTAGGTGCAGGAGTAGGCCATTCGGCCCTTCGAGCCTGCACCGCCATTCAATGTGATCACGGCTGATCATCCATCTCAGTATCCCGTACCTGCCTTCTCTCCATACCCCCTGATCCCCTTAGCCACAAGGGCCACATCTAACTCCCTCTTAAATATAGCCAATGAACTGGCCTCAACTACCCTCTGTGGCAGAGAGTTCCAGAGACTCACCACTCTCTGTGTGAAAAAAGTCTTTCTCATCTCGGTCTTAAAGGATTTCCCCCTTATCCTTAAGCTGTGACCCCTTGTCCTGGACTTCCCCAACATTAGGAACAATCTTCCTGCATCTAGCCTGTCCAACCCCTTAAGAATTTTGTAAGTTTCTATAAGATCCCCTCTCAATCTCCTAAATTCTAGAGAGTATAAACCGAGTCAATCCAGTCTTTCTTCATAAGACAGTCCTGACATCCCAGGAATCAGTCTGAGGAACCACTTCTATGCACTCCCTCTATGGCAATAATGTCCTTCCTCAGATTTGGAGACCAAATTTGCTGCATCTCCCCTTTTCCTAATCGGCCACCATTTAGATAATAGTCTGCTTTCCTGTTTTTGCCACCAAAGTGGATAACCTCACATTTATCCACATTATACTGCATCTGCCAAACATTTGCCCACTCATCCAGCCTATCCAAGTCTCCTAGCATCCTCCTCACAGCTAACATTGCCCCCCAGCTTAGTGTCATCCGCAAACTTGGAGATATTGCCTTCAATTCCCTAATCCAGATCATTAATATATATTGTAAATAGCTGGGGTCCCAGCACTGAGCCTTGCGGTACCCCACTAGTCACTGCCTGCCATTGTGAAAAGGACCCGTTTACTCCTACTCTTTGCTTCCTGTTTGCCAGCCAGTTCTCTATCCACATCAATACTGAACCCCCAATGCCGTGTGCTTTAAGTTTGTATATTAACTTGGTTGGTGGCACAGAATCACAATATTTACTTCCTGACCATTTATTATGACTTTACTCGTGCACTTAATATAATTACTCATGTTTCTCATAAGGAAGTGTTCAAGGCAGGTACAACTTGAGCTCAAGTAGAGACTAATTACTGTTGCAGGTTCTAGAGATTAACAGGGGGACCCTAGTATCACCTTCAGAGAAACCTTTCCAATTACCATATCGACCTGTGAATCAGTTCTGTCAACGTACTTTAACAGCTGAACTTGGTTTAAGAAAGAGAGACAGAGAGAGAGAAAGAGAAAAGCAAGCAACTTAGGAAAATGGAACCAATTTGGCATCAGCAGATATTTAAAGCACTTTTGTTCAAGAAGGAACTGCAGATGCTGGAAAATCGAAGGTAGACAAAAGTGCTGGAGAAAAGCGGCAGCATCTATGGAGCGAAGGAAATAGGCAACGTTTCGGGCCGAAACGTTGCCTATTTCCTTCGCTCCATAGATGCTGCCGCACCCGCTGAGTTTCTCCAGCACTTTTGTCTACCTTTAAAACACTTTTGTTGGTATCTAATGTATGCTCTTTCTCAATAGGAATCCTTCCAGAGATTGTAGATCACCAAGCTTCATGTATCAGAAGTTAAGATGAAACAGACACTTATTGTGTGCCTGTTCTGCAACTGGGTTCAAGCATAACGAGGGATATCTCCAATAACCTAGCAACCCCTCCCTTCAACAGTAGCCCGTTCATTCAGCCCCATTGCTGCTTACGGGATGATCTTGTCGCAATTGCCCATAAACCAGCCCAAAACTAATTCATTCCGTGATCCGCGCAAAGTTCGGGTTACCAGATATGTCAGCACAGCAATGTAGCTCGTTATGGTAAATTACACTTTAATTGTAAGAGCTCATAGTTGTTATTTACTCTGGGTTCAGGGAGTGTGGTTAACCCAAAGACAGCGTTGTGTTTTTCTGTTCACACCCAGTTCTTGTTGATGTTTTTATTGTTTTTAACCTGACACTCCCTCTCCACAGTTAATCTTCAGTTGGCACTTGTTTTTTTTTAGTTTATTTGCGTACAGGATGTTGAGTTGCTCACTGAGGCAGCTGGCAATGATCCCTGCCACTTGTGCTCTGCGCTGAGTCACCTTCTCAACTGCATTGGTAGTGATTGTGGAGTGAAACAGGCCCTTCGGCCCACCGAGTCCGTGCCGACCAGCGACCGTCGCAAACTAACACTCTCCTCCACGCACTGGGGACATTTTACAATGATACCAAGCCAATTAACTTACAAACCTATACGTCTTTGGAGTGTGGAAGGAAACCGGAGATCCTAGAGAGAACCCACGCAGGTCACGGGGAGAGCGTACAAACTCCGTACAGACAGCACCCCTGGTCAGGATGGAACCCGGTTACTGGCGCTGCAAGGCAGCAACTCTACTGCTGCGCCACCAGTGCCGCAGAGGGGGTGGTGTAGACCAGGTGTGGGAAGCCGATATAATCTGCATGGACAGAATGTCCTCGTTTACAGCAATGTGGTAACAATGAGCATAATCGGTACCAGCTTTTAATTCCAGATTTAGATAGTTACTTCCGTTTAAGTGATTCAGCTGGCATGATGGGGCTTGACTCATCAGTGGTCCCTGGCTGTTGGTCCACTGCCTGAAAAACCGCCAATCTAACTGGTCTGTGGTTAAAGATGAAAGCAGGGACCACTGTTTCCTCCATTCCTGCTGACTCAAGGTCCACGGACCAGGGCCACTTGCAGAATCTTACAGTAGAGGAGGAGGCCATTCAGCCCATCTTGCCCCTCCTTTGGTACCACGTCCTGCAAATGTCTTCTTGCCCCGTGTTTACACCCAGAGGTCTTGAGATCCCACCACCACTTTGTGGTGGAACAGTTGGTCTCGACCAGGGAGTGAGCAGGAACGTAAATTTAAGACTAAGGGGTAAGCCATTTGGATGAGGGGAAATCCCTTCTCCCAAAGAGTGATGAACCCATGGAAACCTCATCCCCTGAAAGCGGTTGAAGCTAAATCATTAAATATATTAAGGAAGGAATTAGATAGGTACAGAGGGAACAAGGGGTACGGAGATAAAGGGGGAACCAGCTACTGATTTGTACACAAAAAGCTGGAGTAACTCAGCGGGACAGGCAACATCTCTGGAGAGAAGGAATGGGTGACGTTTCGGGTTGAGACTCTCCAGAGATGCTGCCTGTCCTGCTGTATAATTACAGCCATTTGTGTCTATGGTTTAAAGCAGCATCTGCAGTTCCTTCCCACACTGAATCGTAGCCATGATTATTAAACACTCAAAGGATCAGAAGGCCCTCTCCTGGTTCTTTCCTCTGAGTTTCGATGTCACGTTTGCTGTCCTGTGGAGGGCCACGCTCGCCCACTGCTACGATGGGGTTTGACTTATCAGCGGACCCTGGATGCTGGTCGACTGACTAAACCACTTTGCAACCACACACCCATCTGTGGTTTGTGGATGTAATGGAGTGAACATGGTCACACAAACACATATCCACCGCCTCGTGTTAAACATTCTTTAGCTGTTGTGTTTGAGGGTGTGTGGGTGGCTGAGGTTCTCCTGCATCCCGCGCCTGCTTCTGGATGAAGAGCTCTCTCCTCACTTTCCTCTTGTCCACTTGTCAGTCGCACTAAATCTGTCCCCCCCCCCCCCCCCCCCCCCCCCCCCCCCCGCTGGTTACTGGATTGACAAGCACAACTGGAGACACATCCAGTTCAGGAGCATTGCCTTTAGTAGTACAATTCTACTATTTCAGAGGGCAAAACGAATTATGATGATTATGGCAGAATCTGGGTGTGTGCAGTTTTTTTAATTTCCAATGATAAGCTTGTTGTGTATCTTGGGAGCAATGCTGAATTATCTCCGAATGTTCACTGTAAACAACACAGCATGTTGCATCTATTCCAGCCATTTCAGTGCTTTGTGAGACATCCTGCGGGTGTGAGGTGATATTCAAAGCCATGGTCGTTCGATAAGAGATGTGACCTTATCATGCATCTACGCACTGCAAAAAATGGATTGATTGTATTCGCGCTCTGTCTTCCCGCCGACTGGATAGCATGCGACAAAAAGCTTTTCACTGTACGTGACAATAAACTGAACTGCAAACTGACCAGTCTGTGGAATTCTCTGCCTCAGAAGGCGGTGGAGGCCGGTTCGCTGGATGCTTTCAAGAGTGAGCTAGATAGGGCTCTTAAAAATAGCGAAGTCAGGGGATATGGGGAGAAGGCAGGAACGGGGTACTGATTGGGGATGATCAGCCATGATCACATTGAATGGCGGTGCTGGCTCGAAGGGCCAAATGGACTACTCCTGCACCTATTGTCTATTGTCTATTGACCAGTTGAGACAGATTAGTTAGAGCAATTGAACTGGGAAAATGAACTGTGGAATGAACATCAAATGTGATGTCTGAAGGAATACAGCAGCGCAGGGCAGTGGAGCTGCTGCCTCACAATGCCAGGGACCCCAGTTCAATCCTGACTACAGGTGCGGTCTCTGTGGAGTTTGCACATTCTCCCTTGGTTTTCCCTGGGTGCTCCGACTTCCTCTCACATCCTGAAGATGTGCAGGTTTGTAGGTAAATTGCTACTGGTGTGTAGGATGTGAAAGTGGAAGCAGTGAGCGATGGGCGATGCTCAGTGTGGACTTGCTGGGCCGAGGGGGCCTGTTTCCATGCTGTATCCCTGATACTAAAACTAAGGAGCAGGCTCTTCGACCCGCCAAGACCACATGAGCTCTTTCACAGAGCTGTCCGTTACCCCGTACCCTCTTTTAGTTTCAGCGAGAATCTAACAGATACTCCTGGAACGTTACACCCGCATTTTTATCACTTCCCTGTCCGGCACTGCGTCCAAACTCCTACCATGTAGGAAAGAACTGCAGATGCCGGTTTAAATTGAAGGTAGACACAGAATGCTGGAGTAACTCAGTGGGGCAGGCAGCATCTCTGGAGAGAAGGAATGGGTGACGTTCTTGTCTCCATTCCTTGTCTCCCATTCCTTGTCTCCAGAGATGTTGCCTGGCCTGCTGAGTTACTCCAGCATTCTGTGTGTACCTTCCAAATCCTACCATTTGGTTGGATTTAAAACAAATCTCCCCCTTTCAATTTGTCTCCTTTGTCAATCACTGTACGTCTGTGCCCATTGCTTATCAACTCTCAGTCAATAGAAGAAAATTCTAACCAGAACCCTCATGATATTAAGATCTCCATTGGATTTTGTTGTAACCTTCTCTGATGGAGTCATACAGCATGGCAAACATGCCCTTTGGCCCAATTTGCACACACCGACCAACATGTCCCATCTACACTGGTCCCACCAGCCTGCGTTTGGCCCACATCCCTCCAAAGTGGTCCTATCCGTATCCATGCTCTAAGGAAATGCATCTCCGGCCTCTCCCACTGAATAGCTGCTATTTTTTGCACCAGTCAAATAAATCAGCCTTGAACTGGTTCAAAGCATTCCCGACTAGGCCTTCGGATAGATGTTTAACCCCTGCACCATATATTGAGGCTAGGATTGACTCACTGTTCCTTACTTTCATTTGGTCAGTAGTTCGCATTGAATTCAGGCATTCAAGATGTTTTGCTTTGTGTTATAGAATCATACAGCATCGAAACAGGCCCCTCGGCCCAACTTGCCCATGCCGGCCAACGTGTCCCGCCTAAACTAGTAACACCTGTCTGTGTTTAGCCCATATCCTTCTCAACTTATACTACCTATCTACCTGTCCAAGCACTCCTTCAATGTTGTAATTGTACCAACCTCAATTACCTCCTCCGGCAGCTCGTTCCATATACCTACCGCCCTTTGTGTAAAAAGGCTGCCTCTCGGGTTCCTGTTGCATCTACCCTCCCTTGCTTTAAACCTATGTCCTCCGGTTCTTGATTCCCCTACTCTGGGTAAAAGACTGTGCATTTACCCGGTCTATTCCTCTCACGAGGAATGTTCTACAGTTTTTAGTCACCTGGTAAAAGCATCTTAAACCACGTTGTGCAGTAATTAGCATTATGTGCATTGGAAATAATATTTGGGGAAAACATTTGGCTAATTGCAGCACACAATCCCTGGAACTTGTGGATCCAAGAGGGAGGAGATCGAGGACCCGGGGTGGGTGAACTAAAGGGGACCACAAGTGGAATGTGTTAAAATAGGATACTTGTAACTCTGTCAGCGCCCTTTGTGTGGCCACTCTTTGCATACCCTGGATATGCAAAACAAGGAATATCACCGTGACTTGTCCTTCGTATCGTCATTCGTTCATTCATCATTGAAGATGAATGTGTCCAACCAGCACGAGTCTAGGAGATCCATCAGGATCCATCCTTCTCAAGAGCAGAAACTAGAGGAGATTATTTGCAGCAGCTGCAAGATCTGGGTCGGACTTTTAGAGACAATAGACAACAGGTGCAGGAGTAGGCCATTTGGCCCTTCGAGCCAGCACCGCCATTCAATGTGATCATGGCTGATCATCCCCAATCAGTACCCCGTTCCTGCCTTCTCCCCATATCCCCTGACTCCGCTATTTTTAAGAGCCCTATCGAGCTCTCTCTTGAAAGCATCCAGAGAACCTGCCTCCACCGCCCTCTGAGGCAGAGAATTCCAGACTCACCACTCTCTGTGAGCAAAAGTGTTTTCTCATCTCCGTTCTAGCCACTGGCAGTGCTGCCTGCAAAGCTGGAAAGAGAACCTTGTTGAGAACTCTAGATTCAACATATGGTGCAGGGGTTAAATATCTACCCAAATTCTGCCCCCCCCCCCCCCCACCCTTCAGATAACTATTGACCTACGAGGACCATGTCTGAGATGTTACCTACCAGCAGTGGAAAATGTGACTTTGTCTGTGTTTAGATACAGAGCATAACTCGGAGCAGAGAAACATGTTACAGCGCAATTGATTTTCTGCAAACCCAAGATGTGTGAGATGTGTTGGAAACAACCTCCACATTTTCCCCCTGCTTTGTACATTCGACATCACATACAGATGCAATTCTGGAGGAGGAGAGGAACGATAGAGGTATTAGGGACTTTTTTTAGATATCAGTAATGAATTACTGTGGTAAGGTAGGTGGTGAATTAAATTTGACTATTTCCAGTTCTAGCCAGCCGAACCGTGAGGGGGGGGGGGGGGGGGGGGGGAATCTTGGATAGACTCTGGTGCAGTTCGTGGAACCAGAAGATGTTTTGTTCTTTGGGAGGTGAGGAACAGAGAGATGTGTGCCTTGGTGATCTCTCCATTGCCCGTGATCCACCCCACCAGATCCTCCCCACCAGATGGATTGAAATGCTTCACTCCCTGAGAGACACTCATGGCCCACTTCAGTTCTAGGAGCAGATTTAGGCCATTTGGCCCATCGAGTCTACTCTGTCATTCAATCATGGTTGATCTATCTTTGCATCTCAACCACATTCTCCTGCCTTCTCCCCATAACCCCTGACACCTTTCCTAATCACAGCACCCATCGTGCAATGTGAATGAATGAATACGTTTATTGGCCAAATATTCACATACAAGGAATTTGCCTTGGTGCTCCGCCCGCAAGTGACAAAATGACATACAGTGACAGTTAGGAATGACACATAAAACATTAAACATTAATAATAAAGCATTATCGATTATGAATTAAATAAAATACCAGAGCAAAAGGAGGCTACAGATTTTTGGTTATTGAGTAGAGCTACTACTCGTGGAAAAAAAAGCTGTTTCTATGTCTGGCTGTGGCAGCTTTGACAGTCCGGAGTCGCCTTCCAGAGGGAAGTGATTCAAAGAGTTTGTGGCCAGGGTGAGAGGGGTCAGAGATGATCTTACCCGCTCGCTTCCTGGCCCTTACAGTGTACAGTTCGTCAATGGAGGGAAGGTTGCCGCCAATAACCTTCTCAGCTGATCGGACGATTCGCTGCAGCCTCCGGATGTCATGCTTAGTGGCCGAGCCAAACCAGACCATGCTGGCGAAGATGAGGACAGACTCTACGATAGCCGTGTAGAATTGGACCTTCATTGCATGTGGCAGATCGTGCTTCCTCAGCTGCCGCAGGAAGTACATCCTCTTTGACTGTGGAGTCGATGGTGGCCCCCCATTTAAGGTCCTTGATCCAGTGATAGTTGAAGGTTTGCTGAGTAACTCACTTCATGATCTTGGAGTCTAGCACCATTATCCCCATCAACCTGCCCCGTCAGTTTCTTATGGGTACTGCATCACCAACCCTTGCCTGCCTGTTATTTACTTCTTTCTCCACCCCTTCACCAATCGCAACCACCACAAACTTCCTCCCCCACCCTGGATGACTGTCCCAACCCATGCGTTTCCAGTCCCCCTCGTTGGATGAAGTTCTGACTTAACCCTGCCCGATTCTGACCTCGTCTGCATGGTCGGCCTGCCCAGCATCAATGAATCAAGAACTCTGCAATCCCCTACGTTCTGCACTGTGCGCATGTAAAGACCTTTCTTGCAAAAGAAAATCCTTTACAGGTGCAAGGTATGCAAAACTGATCCCATTGCACAAAATGGTTTGGCCTCCTCCAAAGTACAGTGTTGCAACAAGGAGTGGCCTAGCCTGCTTGCAGGTTTTATATATCCTTTGATGCGATTTCTAATACCAAATCTCCATCCACACTGAGCATCTGGTTTTCCATTGTTTATTCAGTGGGGTGGATGCTTTTAATGAAACAGAAGATGAGGCCATGATGGCCAACAACCAAAATCGCACCATTAACACCAGAGTTCATAGAGCGCTCTGTGACCTTTGATTAACACAGCATTCTAACCAATGGTACCTCATGGACTATTTTGCTGGACACAATTGGACACTGAATTTTTATTGAAAATTGAACGGCAGCTTGGTCTAACTTCAATAGAACATCTTGGAGGATTTTCTTATTGTGTCTTGCTTTAACCTCTTGCTTTATTGCACGGTCTTCTATCTCTTTGAACTCGTATTGGAATCAATATTTGTGTGCGTTTGGGTCCATGTGCCTGCGATGTTGTTGCAAGCGAGATTGTCATTGTATTTGTGCCTCACCTGTGCATGACAATAAACTCAACTTGCCTTGAGGAACATACGATGGGGTGGAAAGATTTGGAGAGGCTAATTTTTCGAGGTGTGGGCCTTGGCAGTCGAAGGCACAAGCTTCAATGATGGGCTGTTGGAAACCAGCGATACATGGGAGGCTAAATTGATCAATATGTTAAATGCTGACACAATTACACACTGGGATTTCAAAGCCCATGGTGCTTTCTTTTATGACATCTCCAAAAGAAGTCCAAAGTTTAGAGGACAACTTGCAGTGGGCCCTGCAGATAACATAGCTGTTTCCCCAGCAGAAACTTGAATCCATAATTTGCCACCTGCTTGAGACTCTGTCTATTATTCCCATGGAAGAATAAGGAACTGGACTGTGATCTGGTCATAGATTGAGACATGGGCATAGATTGAGACATGGGGTTTCAGAAGGCTTTTATAAATGAGAAATTCATCATCCCTCGATGTAGCCTATTCTTTAAGAGGATGAATAACCTTTTTGTTTTCAAGTTCAGTTGTACATTTCAAGTTGCTGCTACCATCTCTTCATTTCATGCAAATGAAAGTGGGTTTTTTTCCAGATAATAAAATCTGTAGCATGCAGAGTGACGGGAAGCTTCAGTGAAGGAGTGAGTATATTGTGAGCAGGATACTCACTGCCGTGTGGGTGTGTGTGTGGGCCGAGACACAGGATGGAGGACTTCACACAGTTTCAGATACAAGTTAGGTGCTCACTCAGAGCCTGCTGCTCTTCTGTTGCCCAAGTTGCTGCCACTGGCTGGGAATTACTTACTCAATGCCCTAACCATAAAGAGACTGGGCAACAGGTAACAAATCAGTACAACTGTTCAATAAAAGCCCACGTTATCTATTATGTATCTATAACACAGCACAAAACTCACATGTTGTTTCACCACATCTTTCACATACACAGACTGACATTACTTTGCAAGTAAACTCGGTTTCATACGAAGAGACGTGATGTGCACACATTGGGACGTATTCACAATCCTCCAATCTACCTTGTCGCGGCCCTTGCACTTTTTAATCTGCAATTTCTCTGCGCTCTTTCCTTTCTCTTTGAGCCCTGACTGTTGTACCATGTATTGTTTGATTATAATCGTGTGTGGATGAACAGCACGCAAACCAAAGTGTTTCACTGTATCTCCGTACACCTGACAATGATAAACCAATACTGAATCAAACAGCAGGATGACGGTGAACAATTTCTTCAGTGTGGTGCTGTATTCAGGTACTGGCCAGGGCACTCTGCATCACCCCGATATTGTAGCGTGGGCTTTTATTGCACCCATCCAAGATGGTGGAGGGGCTGTAGTGTTATTGTTCTCACACGCTCAGCATTTCACCAAGAAAAAAGCTGGAATGGGACACTGATTTTGGATGATCTGCCATGATCATGTTGAATGGCGGTGCTGGCTCGATGGGCCGAATGCCCTACTCCTGCACCTATTTTCTATGTTTCTATGTAAGGCGAGCAGAATGTATATATTGTGAGCAGCACCTCAACTCAGAAATCGCCCAGAGTAAAGCGATTCCCATTGTACATTTGTTACACTTGCTGCTGCATCCAGCTGCTGAGCAAATAGGGTGGCTGGGGTTTTATGAACTTTGAGCGGGGCGAGTAAAAACGAGCCAAAAGCAACGTAGACTCGCAGGGAGTGTGCGAACAGTGCCACATCTATGGTATCCTGCTGAAGACTGGCTGCGTGGAAGTCCCATTTAGTGAAATCCTCTCTCGTGAAATGCTGCAGAATACAGCTGGCCAGATTAATCTGCATTCCTCTGTTGCACAAGTGTGCGAGGAACAAGAGGACAAGTATTTCAGGAACTCGATAGCTTTGATCAGAGTTTGCGGTAACTTTGTATGGTCTTTAACTTTACATTTAAAGACCTTTAAAGTCGTTCCTTCCTCTAGTCCTTCGGTGAAAGAGTGTACGGTGGCAACAGTACCTCAGAGTGAGAACTAACCAGGTCTGTCTATGTTTTGCTTGTAAAACCAACATTTGGTTTGGAACCAATTTATAACCCTTATTAAAAAAAACATCACAACGAATTTAAAAAAAAAGAGAAGTCACTATTTCCGATCTGAATCTAGATGAACTCAAACACAGTATTGCACTGTTGAACTGGCAGCAGTCTAAAGTATTGTTAGGCAAATGCAGCAAAGAGCAGTCTTGTTTGTGCACAATCTTTCTTACCTTTTGTCACTGTACCGAGAAGCAGTAGGACAGTCAACGCTTGTAGCTGACAGGTTCTCCGGTTTTGAACATCCATTACTGTGTGCTTCTCTTCCCAGACTCAATCTCCTTTCATCTGTTAGCTCCCCTGTCCGAGTGTATGTGTACAAGCAAGTGAGAGAGAGAGAGAGATCCTCATTGATGTTTACTGTGTGAGCTTTAAGCATTGACTTCAGGCCAGAATCTGTGAGTGTCTGTGTTTAATAGGGCTGTGGCTCAAGCACTGTGAAGGAAACTTGAAAATACAAATTTGCATGAGGCGGTCTCACGAATGTTTTAATTGGCCCCGGCCTCAGGAACTGGCACCTCTATTGCTGCTGTCAGACAGTCCTTTAGAAGAGAAGGAGCAGGCTGGTATCTATTCCTGGCTCTTGGCAAACTGCTCTTCCAAACCCCCCCCCCCCAATAATTCAGGGTGATAATGACACAAATGCACCAGCCAGTCTAGTAAAATGGGCCACTCCACCAAAGCTGCCAGGAATGCATGCATTATGACACATGAGGACCTATGTTACACTCCGTGTGCAGAGTCTAAGTTGCTCCTATGTTCTAGGAGCAGAATTAGGCCAATCAGCCCATCAAGTCAACTCTGCCATTCAATCAAGGCTGATCTACCTTTCCCTCAACCCCATTCTCCTGCCACCTCCCCGTAACCCCTGACCCCCATGCTGACTGCGGTGGGCCATGTTCATGCTGCTTTAATGCATGTCATCACCTCCTCCACAGCCAACAATGGAGCATTGTGGGCTCCTTGGCCATCGGTGCCGGCTCTGATTTGTTCTGTACATTTTCATACCTCTAATTTCCCTCTCCCCTGACTGAGTCTGAAGAAGGATCTCGACCCGAAACGTCACCTATTCCTTTTCTCCACAGATGATCTCCTTGATCTCCCAAGCTCGATAACCAACACCCCCTCCCCAATATTTCTCCTCCATCTCCAATGTTATTTAAAAGACAAAGCACACTAGATTATAGTCACAACTAGACTAAGTGGGACCCAGCTTCACACGGGATATTCCACCTCTCGACCAATTCCAATATAGCTGGCCAGTGGGGTGGGGGGGGGGGGGGGAGTTCTGGAACGCTAGTATTGGTGTTTTGGGCCGAAGGGAGTGGTTTTGCAGACCACATAAAACCACATAAACCACATAAAGGGCACTCGCAGTTCAGTAGACACTCAGTGTTGTGTCGATTCCCAGCTCATACTGAGAGTCGTGGCCTCTCCCTCGCCATCTTGCAGCTACTGAGCCACGTCCAGACTACCGGGTTTTATAGTCCCTTCCCCCCCCCCCCCCCCGGAAGGGGTGTGGCCTTCATTGCGGTGATTGACAGGAGAGGGAATCTCAAGATTTATTAAACACTAATAACTCTTTTATTTTTCATTGATGGGAAAGATCCTCAGGGCCTGATCATCGGAGGAGGACTCTGAGTAAGATGGCCTAAAAAAATCACAGCCATATATGGTAGCGATGTTTTTCTAAAATCAAACAACGCAAACAGGAAGTGGTCAAGATGAGACTATTAATTCTATAGATGTAATACCGCACCGAACCAGGCGACTTGTGTAGGAAGGAACCGCAGAGGCTGGTTTACACTGACGATGGACACAAAATGCTGGAGTAACTCAGCGGGTCAGGCAGCATCTGTGGAGAAAAGGAAAGGGTGACGTTTTGCATCGGGACCCTTCTCCATACTGAGAGTCAGGGGAGAGGGAAACTAGAGGTATGAAAAGGTGCAAAACAAATCAGAGCCGGCACTCTGGCCAAAGAGCCCACAATTGTCCATTGTTGGCTGTGGAGGAGATGATAACGAGGGGATACAAACAGTGAAACTATCAGGATGACTCTGGTGGGGGTGGTACAGAGAGAATGGGAATGCAAGGATTACTTGAAATTAGAGAAATCAACACTAGTACCACTCGGTTGTAAGCTGTCCAAGTGAAATATGAGGTGCTGTCTCTCCAATTTGCGTGTGGCCTCACTCTAACTCATCCATGCTGACCAGTATGCCCATCTAAGCTAGACCTATCCCGTCCAAATCTCTTTTAAGTGTTATTATTGTATCTGCCTCAAGCACTTCCTATGGCAGCTTGTTTCATACATGCACTGCGTGAAGACATTGCCTCGCATGTCCCATTTCACAGGTCTTGTTTCCCCTTAAACCTATGCCCTGACACTTCCTCATCTGGGAAAAAGATTGCAGAAGCCTGGAAAGAACAGAGGGTCCAAGGCTCCCTGGAAAGAGGTCACGGAGGGGTGAAGAAGGTTTTTGGCATGCTGGTCTTCATCGGGAAAGGCATGAGTATAGAAGTCGAGATGTTATGCTGCCAGACGCTGGTGAGATCGCACATGGAGTATTGTGTTTAACAAGGAACTGCAGATGCTGGAAAATCGAAGGTAGATAAAAGTGCTGGAGAAACTCAGCGGGTGCAGCAGCATCTATGGAGCGAAGGAAATAGACAACGTTTCGGGCTGAAACCCCTATTCAAGTCTGAAGAAGGGTTTCGGCCCGAAACGTTGCCTATTTCCTTCGCTCCATAGATGCTGCCGTAGATTCTCCAGCACTTTTGTCTACCATTAAGCTGGAAACAGTGAAGAACGTTTTTATGAGGCAGTCGCCAGGACTCCAGGGATGGAGCGATAGGAAGAGATTAGGTGAGGGAGGCAAAGTTTAAAGGAGATGGGCGGTGCACGTTGTTTTTACACAAAGGGTCATGGGTACCAGGAACGCACCACGGGTGGGGGCAGATGCAATGGCGCCACTTACGAGACTTAGATTGGCACATGAATATGCAGAGAATGGAGCAATATGGATCTTGCAAAGACAAATGAAATGAGCTTATCTTGGCACAGACATGAAGGGCCAAATGGTCCGTTCCTGTGCAGTACTGTTCTACGTTCTATTAGACAGGCTAGGATTTTATTTTTTTGAGTGTAGGAGAGATAGTATAAAATCATAAGGGTCATAGAGAGGGCAAATCCTTTCCTCAGGGTTGGGCAATCAACAACTGGAGGACCTCGGTTTAAGATGAGAGAGGAAATATTTAATTGAATCTGTGGAATTCTCTGCCTCAGAGGGCGGTGGAGGCAGATTCTCTGGATACTTTCCAGAGAGAGCTAGATAGGGCTCTTGAAGATAACGGAGTCGGGGATATGGGGAGAAGGCAGGAATGGGGTACTGGTTGTGGATGATCAGCCATGATCACATCGAATGACGATGCTGGCTTGAAGGACCGAATGGCCTACTCCTGCACCTATTGCCTATAGTCTATTGAACCCTGAGAAGCAACTGTCTGACATATAGGGTGTTGCGTATGTAGAACAAGCTGCCAGAGGAAGTGGTTGAAGCAGGTGCAAAAACAATATTTAAAAGTCATTTTGACAGGTACTTGGACTGAATGGTTTGAGAGGAATATGGGCCAAATGCAGACAAATGGGAGCTTGGTAGCATGATCTCTAAACTTAAAAACTAAACTGAACTAATCAGTTTACCAAGGAGTCAATGAGGGAATGGGCTACTTTAGAACTACGATTGTTTAAATGATCAAGAATTTATTGATGACCCAGTAGTGAAGAGTGTTTGAGGGAACAGTGATCATAACGTCACAGCGTGTGATCTGGTTCTATCTTGAATAAAACGTCTTAAATCTGGATACAGTAAACTACTAAACTGAGTTGTGAGATGCTCAGGATTAGTTAGATAGATCAAAGAGAGACAGTTAAAAGGAAGTTGGGTTATCAAGTGATTTATATCTGATGGTAAAAGTCACTAGCAAGTTAAATAAACATATTTGGACAGGCCCATGGATAAGAAATGTTTAGAGGGAAATTGAACCAGTTTAGGTAGGCATCTTGGCAGGGACTGTAGAGCCTGTTTCCCTGCCATATTTCCAAACTAAAACTGAACATTAGATATGCATCTTTGTTAGCATGGACACGTTGGGCTGAAGGGCCTGTTTCCGTCCTGCCAAACTCTAGAAACAAAAGAAAAGAAAAATGACTCCCAGCAATACTAAAACTGAAGTAAGTATGCAGATGATACTAAGATAGGTGGTGTTGTGGATAATGAAGTAGATTTTCGAAATCTACAGAGAGATTTGGGCCATTTGGAAAAGTGGGCTGAAAGATGGCAGATGGAGTTTAATGCTGATAAGTGTGAAGTGCTACATCTTGGCAGGACAAATCAAAATAGGACGTACATGGTAAATGGTAGGGAATTGAGGAATGCTGTGGAACAGAGGGATATAGGAATAACTGTGCATAGTTCCCTGAAGGTGGAATCGCATGTAGATAGGGTGGTAAAGAAAGCCTTTGGTGTGCTGGCCTTTATAAATCAGAGCATTGAATATAGGAGTAGGGAAGTAATGTTAAAATTGTACAAGGCATTGGTAAGACCAATTCTGGAGTATGGTGTACAATTTTGGTCGCCTAGTTATAGGAAGGATGTCAACAAAATAGAGAGAGTACAGAGGAGATTTACTAGAATGTTTGCCAGGGTTCCAGCAACTATGTTACAGAGAAAGGTTGAACAAGTTAGGTCTTTATTCTTTGGAGCGCAGAAGGTTAAGGGGGGACTTGATTGAGGTCTTTAAAATGATGAAAGGGATAGACAGAGTTGACGTGGATACGTTTTTTCCCATTGAGGGTAGGGAAGATTCAAACAAGAGGGCATGACATGAGAATTAAGGGACAGAGGTTTCGGGGTAACGTGAGGGGGAACTTCTTTACTCAGAGGGTGGTGGCTGTGTGGAATCAGCTTCTAGCAGAAGTGGTGGAGGCAGGATCGATTTTAACATTTAAGAGTAAAGTGGATAGGTATATGGACGTGAAGGGAATGGAGGGGTATGGTCTGAGTGCAGGTAGATGGGACTAGGGGAAAACAAATGGTCGGCACGGACTGGAAGGGCCGAGAGGGCCTGTTTCCGTGCTGTAATTGTTATATGGTTATATGGTTATATGGTTAATACGCGAGTGATTTCCGTTCAGCACAGGAAGACTCGGGGCAATTCTGGGAAGTCGTTAACCCTAAGTGAATCAGGACTCAATTGGAGCTTTTGGGTGGCACAGCGGTGAAGCGACTGACTTACGGTGCAAGAGACCCGGGTTCGATCCTGATTGGCTGTACGGAGATAGTACCTTCTCCCCGTGACCTGCGTGGGTTTTCTCCGGTTTCCTCCCACTCTCCAAAGATGTGCAGATTTGTTGGTTAATTGGCATGGTATAAAAGGTAAAATTGTCCCTAGTGTGTGTGCAAGGTGGTGTTAATGAGCGGGGGTCGCTGGTCGCTGCAGACTCGGTGGGCCTGAAGGGCCTGTTTCCACGCTATATCTCTGCATTAAACTAAACTTTGGTCAAATCGCAATTTTTTTTTTGAGGTATGAAAGTAAAAGTGGACGAGATTAATTTTGTTGCGGTGATGAGGTCCCGCAGAGGAACCAAGTGTTCAGAACTGAAGATGAATTTGTAAGTAGGGTGCGACGTCGGGTGAGCATGGAACGGGCCGACCAACTCCTGCCCCATTCCGCTGCTTCTCCCGTGTGTTTCCTGTTGCTGCATTTCTGACATGCAACACATTGATTGCATCTTTCATCCCTTGAATCAGAAATTAGAGAAATTGTTATAATTCTAAATATTAGAAGTGGTTGTCATGACCTCATTGTGGTTCTGGTTCTGATGTTTGAGAACATTGACGTTAGTTCCGTGCCTCTAAATTTGTGAAGTGAAACTCAGTCTGACACACAATGGCCCCTCAGGGCGCTGCCTTCCTGTTCACCAGAGTTATGTTCACTATCCCATGTCTCCTTGGCCTGGGTCTCTTGGCAGCTCTGAGGCTGCCAGATCTCCAGGCTCCAGGTGATGTTTTAGGGAAGGAAACCACTGGTCAGCTTGGGCAGCATATTGGCACAGTGGGTAGAGTTCCAGCCATACTGCGCCAGGGACCCGGTTTCGATCCTGACCGCGGGTGCTGTCTGTACGGAGTTTGCACGTTCTCTCTGTGACCGTGTGGGTTTTCTCCGGGTGCTCCGGTTTCCTCCCGCACTCCAAAGGCATGAGGGTTTGTAGTTAGCTTCTGGAAATAGTAATTGGCCCTAGTGACAATAAACAGTAGATGCAGGGAGAAGGCTATTTGGCCCCTTGAGCATGGACACGTTGATCATCCACAATCAGTACCCCGTTCCTGCCTTCTCCCCATATCCCTTGACTCCGCTATCTTTAAGAGCTCTGCTAGCTCTTGAAAGCATCCAGAGAACCAGCCTCCACCGCCCTCTGAGGCAGAGAATTCCACAGACTCGCAACTCCGGTGTGAAAACGATTTTCCTCATCTCCGTTCTAAATGGCTTACTCCTTATTCTTAACACATGTAGGATACTGCTAGTGTACAGTGTGATCGCTGGTTGGCGCTGACTCGGTGGGCCAAAGGGCCTGTTTCCTCGCTGTATCTCTTAAGTCTTAAAATCTAAAGCTTGATATTATGTTAGAAAAGATTAGCATCGGAAGAAGCTAATCAATTTATTTTAAGTTTATGGATGTTTTCAGTGGAGGAAGAAATCTCGTGCAAAATCAATTCACTCTTCCAATAGTGAGACAAGATGGTCGGAATGTTATTCCTTCATCATCAATGCTTCTTCTTCTCCTTTCGTGTGGCGTGCGCAGCCTAAAGTTGTTGGACAACTTGTTCCATTTGATCTTCCGTTTGTGCACGTCGAGTTGATTGCATTAGTCGAAACAGGGCGGACCACGTGAAGGTTGCAATCTTCTACCCCATCAATGATCTAATTTCTGGAGATTCCAACCAAACAGCAGGACCAGAGGTCCACAGGGGTTCAAGATGGCAGCTCACCACCACCTTCTCAAGGCCAATTAGGGACAGTCTTTGCCAATGATATCCACATCTCAATCCTCATTAGAACCCCCAAAGTCATTAGCATTGGAATTCCTCAACTCTGCCTTTGTCTTCACATGCTTTGACAACGTTGCTGTTGGCTTTGCTAATCCTGGCATTGCTTCTCCCTGTGTCTTCATCTGTTGCCATCTTCTCACATACACTGAGCAATATTGTTGTGGGTGGCATTGTTATTATGTAGTGGATTGTAACCCAATATTTAAAAAATACATATTTTCCTGTGCTGTGCAAGATTCATTGCCATATTGTCGAAGGACATCTTGTCCAAATTACTATAATTTGTATTGTATAATCAGTATAGCTCCTGAACAGAAACGTTGTGTAAAATGTCCTGTTGAAGCAGAATTACTGATGCATCAGAACAGCATCTGCATTCTGAGCTTGTGAGCAGGTCTGTCGCCGTTCTATTGTAAGTGAATGCAGGAGTATGAACATAATGCAAGTCTTGCTGAAGTTGTCTTTAAAAAGAACAGTTCATAGTGTCAGGGGGAAGTTGAAAGAATTTCATCATGAGATGTTAGAATGTTTGCGACATGACAACCTCTTTACATGTAATCATTGCAGGGTGGGCATTAAACTTCAGAACACTACAGGAATAGTAATAGAACGCGTGGGGAAATAGTTAGAAGCTGTTCCTTGCAATATCATTTATATGTATTCTTGCATGAGTTATGAAGTGTTGTTAGTACGGCCAGCATTGACAATCCTTGAACCTTTCTGCTGACTGGTTAGCATGCAACAAGTGCTTTTCACTGCACCTCAGTACACGTGACAATAAACTAAACTGAACTGCGTAAGAAGGAACTGCAGATGCTGTTTCAAACCAAAGATAGACACAAAACGCTGGAGTAACTCAGTGGGACAGGCAGCATCCCTGGGGAGAAGGAATGGGTGACGTTTCGGGTCGAGACCCTTCTTCAGACTGATTATTCTTCTGAGGCAGAGAATTCCACAAATTCACAACTCTCAGGGTGAAAAAGTTTTTCCTCATCTCAGTTATAAATGGCCTAGCCCTTATTCTTAAACTGTGGCCCCTGGTTCTGGACTCCCCCAACATCGGGAACGTGTTTCCTGCATCCAGCGTGTCCACAATCCCTCAATAATTTTATATTTGCAACTGAGAGGTTCACATGTGGAAATCTTTCAAAGACGAGAAGGTGGGGAAGGTTCAATAGATGCTAGAAGGTTCAGAGAAACTTAAAGTGCCACGGCAATGAAATGGCAACATTGGCAGGTGGATTGTTATTAAACGTGAACATGGATGAGAGTGAACCCAAGGAAAGTAAAAGGGTAATATCCTCCTCATGTTCCTAGTCTTATATGTAAATCCAGGCTGGAAGTTGGAAGAGGCAGTGACATGAAGCCTTTAGAAGGGGGTGGTCCTACTGTGTGCTTTCATCTGGGATCCAGTTCCTCTGTGGTTTGCCTGAGAACATGAGTGCACGCATGCACATAACAATCGCGTGCCCAACATCAACAATCCAAGGAACTCTCTGCTGTCTTCAGAAAGGGGAAGTCGGGAGACCGCAAGCCTGTTTCCATCGGCGGGTCAACAGTGGAGAGAGTTAGCAGTTATAATTCTTGGACATTATCATCTCAGATGTTTTGTCCTGGGCCCAGCAAATAGATGTCTTCACAGCGAAAGTGTGTCGGCATCTCAAACTTGTGAGAGGTTTAAAGGGATTCACCAGGCCACCGAATGCTCTAACCTCCACAGAAGTATTCCAACTGGTTGCATCATGGTGGCGTACGGTGCTGGCTCGAAGGGCCGAAGGGCCGAATGGCCTCCTCCTGCACCTATTTTCTATGGCCTGGTAAGGTCATAAGGGGTAAGTGTCGAGTTAGGCCATTTGGCTCATCAAGTCTACTCTGCCATTCAATCATGGCTGATCTATCTCTCCCCTTCTAATCCCATTCTCCACCTGTCTCACCATAACCTCTGACACCTGTACCAATCAAGAATCTACCTATTAAAAATATCCACTGACTCCACACCTTCTGTGGCAATGAATTCCACCGATCCACCACCCTCTGAGTAAAGAAGCCTCTCGCAGGAACACAAGAGGCCGCAGAGAGCGGTGGGCTCAGCCCTGTCCATCACGGTCACTGCCTTCCCCACCATCAGAAGCATCGACTGTACACAAGGCGCTGCCTGACAAAGGTGGAATCTGTCATCAAGGAATCTCAGCGTGTGGCTCATGTCCTCTTCTCACCGTTATCATGGGGCAAGAGATTCAGGGGCTTGAAGTTCCACATCGCCAGGTTCAAGAACTACTCTCCCACCGCCATCAGGTTCTTGAATCGACCCTCCCATCCCTAATCCTACCTCAGCAACGGAACGGAACACAACACACCATCTCTTGCACTATCACACACACACACATACTTGTTTTCTAATTGTATTCCCACATTCATCTCTTGTTTCCTTTCTCAGTCTTAAGGCCCTGTTCCCACGATGCGAGTTTACCCAAGAGTTCTCCCGAGTTTAAAAAAAAAATCAAACTCGTCGTACCGCATCACGAGTATTATTTTACTCTTGGAAATTTTTCACACTGTTGAAAAAATTTCACGAGTTTCCGCGTTTCCCGAGTACCTGCCGTTAGCGTTACAAGCCGCTACGATACATCCACGAGCTCCGACATAGCCGCTACGTACATTCTACGTACTTACCACGAGTTTGATTTTTTTTTAAACTCGGGAGAGATCTTGGGGTGAACTCGCATCGTAGGACAGGGCCTTTATTCTGTTCACTGTCTTGGATCATTTACGTACAATTTTAAGTTTTTGTGCGAGTGCCTGAGACCAGTGTGTCTGTGATGCTGCTGCCAGCAAGCCTTTCATTGTACCCGCACCTCACCGTGCTTGTGCCTGTGACAATGAACAACTAACTGGACAGGCTCTCTCTCTTCCCCTGCTTCCTTATTCTTGGTGCATTCGTTTGGAAGGTCCTCGAGAACCCGGCCTTTGGGAACGTGCCTGCCTCCTCAATGCACAAGGTGTGAGCAGTCAGACGTGTGCAGGTTGCAGTTGTTTTTCTGATGGCGGAACAATGATCCATTTGCTTACGAGCAAGAATCAGTTTTCATTCTCTGTTGCTCAAGAGAAGTTTCCTGTTTATTGTATTAGTTTGAGTTTTAACTCTACCTTGCTCACTCAGCATGGCTGCTCTCTTGCAGAAAGTGCCTGTAACACACACACTGTGTCTCAATGCCACCAGGTCGTATCGGACACAGAGAATGATTAATTAATGTGCCGGAAGGAACTGTAGATGCTGGCTTGTACCGAAGATAGACACAAGGTGCTGAAGTAACTCAACGGGTCAGGCAGCTTCTCTGGAGAAAAGGAAGAGGTGATGTTTCTTTAGAATGTTCACCTATCCCTTTTCCCCAGAGATGCTGCCTGACCCGTTGAGTTACTTAAGCACCTTGTGTCTTATCAATGAGTAATTAAGACCAATGTCGGGAATCTTCTCGATTTCATCTGAGATTGAAGCCCAGCTTCAACTGCCTGATCAGATGGATATTGGACGTTTGGGTCTACTCCGCCATTTGGTAAAATTGTGATGGAATTTGTGTCTCCTGCATCTTCTTGTACTATTCAAAAATCACAAATCTCTGCTTGTAAACATGCAAAGCTCAAGTTATCCCAGTGCCGTGACAACGCTGGCATCTGCACAGCAATTTGGAAAATTGCCCAGGAATGTCCTGCCTGGAAAATTACTGCCTGATCGGTCCTCAGCCAAGTGATGGAAGATGTCAGAACATAGAACAGTACAGCACAGGAACAGGCTCTTCAGGCCGCAGTGTCCTTGGCCGGACACCCTGTTACTTTAACAGCGTCAAACTTTGTCTGACTTTGCTAAAGGTGCACAGGAGTAGAGGGAGCTGGGGAAAGACAAGAGGGATTACTTGAAATTGCGGGTCCATTTTCTCTCAGGTTGTTGGGTATTTAGGGAGAGAGGATGATATGAGGATGTGGTAGGAGCAATTTGATTCATTAACCTTAAGGAACATCCCGAATAAACATTAAATTAGACGCTGGGAGCGTATTGGACAATGGTTATAATGCACAGAGTCAATGCTTCATATTATGCAGGCTACACAAAAGGCTGGAGAAACTCAGCGGGTGCAGCAGCATCTAAGGAGCGAAGGAGATAGGCGACGTTTCGGGTCGAGACCCTTCTTCAGACTGGTCAGGGATCAGGGAAACGAGAGATATAGACGGTGATGTGGAGAGATAAAGAACAATGAATGAAAGATATGCAAAAACATATCGATGATAAAGGGAACAAGCCATTGTAAGCTGTTTGTGGTGTGAAAATGAGAAGCTAGTGCGACTAGGGTGGGGGAGAGATAGAGAGAGAGGGAATGCCAGGGCCCGAGGGCTGAGGGAGAGGTGGGAAGGGGAGGAGACAGCAAGGGTTAACACAATTGAGAAAATTCAATATTCAAGCCCAGAGGATGCAGACTCCCCAAGCGGAATATGAGGTGCTGTTCCTCCAACTTGCGGTGTTGCTCACTCTGGCCGTGGAGGAGACCCAGGACCGAGAGGTCGGATATGGAATGGGAGGGGGAGTTGAAGTGCTGAGCCACCGGGAAGTCGGGTTGGTTAATGCGGACCGAGCGGAGGTGTTCGGCGAAACGATCGTCAAGCCTCTGCTTGGTCTCACCGTTATAGATCATCTGGCATCTGGAGCAGCGGATGCAGTAGATGAGGTTGGAGGAGGTGCAGGTGAACCTCTGTCGGACCTGGAAGGACTGCTTGGGTCCCTGAAAGGAGTGGAGGGGGGAGGTGAAGGGACAAGTAGCATTTCTTGCGGTTGCAAGGGAAAGTGCCCGGGGAAGGGGTAGAGCGGGAGGGAAGGGAAGAATTGACAAGGGAGTTGCGGAGGGAGTGGTCTTTGCGGAAGGCAGACGGGGGGGAGATGGGAAGATGTGGCGAGTGGAGGGGTCACGTTGGAGGTGGCGAAACTGGCGGAGGACTATGTGTTGTATTTGCCGGCTGGTGGGGTGAAAGGTGAGGACCAGGGGGACTCTGCCCTTGTTGCGAGTGGGGGAATGGGGAGAGAGGGCAGTGTTGCAGGGTATGGAGGAGACCCTGGTGCGAGCTTCATCAATAGTGGGGGAGGGGAATCCCCGTTCTCTGAAGCATGAGGACATTTGTGATGACCTGGTGTGGAACACCTCAGCCTGGGAGCAGATGCGGCGTAGACGGAGGAATTGGGAATAGGGGATGGAGTCCTTACAGGAAGCAGGGTGGGAGGAAGAGTAGTCCAGGTACCTGTGGGAGTCAGTTGGTTTGTAGTGGATGTCGGTCAGGAGTGTATCACCTGCAATAGAGATGGTGAGGTCAAGGAATGGTAGGGAAATGTCGGAAATGGTCCAAGTGTATTTGAGTGCCGGATGGAAGTTGGTGGTGAAATGGATGAAGTCAGTCAGTTGTGTGTGGGTGCAGGAGGTGACACCAAAGCAGTCGTCGATGTAACAGAGGTAGAGGTCGGGGATGGGGCCCTGGTACGCCGAGAACAAGGATTGTTCGACGTACCCGACAAAGAGGCAAGCGTAGCTGGGGCCCATGCGTGTGCCCATAGCTACGCCTTGTGTTTGGAGGAAATGGGAGGAGTCAAAAGAGAAGTTATGGAGGGTACACTTCATATTATGCAAGTGGTTTGGATAAAAATACAGCCATTTTTTTATTTTGAGCTGTGATGCAATGATGTGGACATCTGCCTATTGCATCATAAATATTTTCCGCCTGTAACAAAAATCATGTTTGTTCTCCAAGGCTTGTGCAGATCAGTTCAGGATTCCCAGCACCTCTTTTGTTCTCATCCCTCTGAACACACGCACTGGACATCTGAGTGCCTTGCATTGTTACTAATACAATTCAGCATTCTTCCAGTGAGGGCTCACTCCAGTGGGCTGCCTCTATAACTGGAGCTTCGTCATACTCCTTTGATATGTCCCACAATAGCATTTCAGTCCCAGTAAATGATTCATTGATAAGGAGCAGAAAATGTTACTGCAAATAACGGAGTTGCAATCGGTCAACATTGTGCGACAGTTGTACGATTCTGCTCAGGATGAATAACGCGCAGTGGAGCAGCGGCAGTGTGCTGCCTCACAGCGCCAGAGACCCGGGTTCGATCCCGACCACGGGTGCTGTCCGTGCGGAGTTTGTCCGTTCTCCCTGTGACCTGTGTGGGTTTACTCCGAGATCTTCGGTTCCCTCCCAGACTCCAAAGACAGACAGGTTTGTAGGTTAATTGGCTTGGTATTGAATGAAAAATTGTCCGTTGTGTGTGTAGGGTAGTGTTAGTGTGTGGGGATCGCTGGTCGGTGCGGACGCAGTGGGCCGAAGGGCCTGTTTCCACGCTGTATCTCTGAACTCAATTAAACTAAACACATCTCCAGAGTTGTGAATTTGTGGAATTCCCTGCCACAGAGGGCAGTGGAGGCCAAATCACTGGATGGATTTAAGTGAGAGTTAGATAGAGCTCCAGGGGCTAGTGGAATCAAGGGAATCTAGGGATATGGGGAGAAGGCAGGCACGGGTTATTGATTGAGGACGATCAGCTATGATCACAAAGAATGGTGGTGCTGGCTCGAAGGGCTGAATGGCCTCCTCCTGCACCTATTTTCTATGTTTCTATGTTTCTAGTACAGTTGCATTGTCTCTGCTGTAACGTGGTGGAGTGCACTCCTAGCTGATCCCTCTCCCTCCCCTTTACTCTGTGCACTGTTCCTCCCCAGACTGCATTCTCTTCCAGAGCAGTCTCTTTGGCATCCCATTGACTTTGTCCATGCAGGTCAATGACAAGCAAGGGACCAGTTGTAAAATAACCATGGATTTATCTGGGCACAATATTCCTCTTGAAGAACAATTGCATTGCTATAAAACGTAAAACAGTACAGCACAGGATCAGGCCCTTCGGAACATGAAGCCCAGTTAACTGATGTTATCTACCTGCATGTGATCTATATCCCTTTATTCCCTGCACTGCTACATGCCTATCTAAAAGCCTCTTAAACACCACTATGGTATCTGCCTCCACCACCACCCCTGGCATTGCGTTCCAGGCCCCCACCACCCTCTGTGTAAACAAACTTGCCCCGCGCATCTCTATTACATTTCCCCCCTCTCACCTTATACCTATGCCTTCCAGTGTTGGACATTTCCACTCTGAGGGAAAAGGTTCTGACTATCTATCTTATCTATGCCTCTCATAATTTTATATATTTCCATCAAGTCTGCCCTCAACCACTGACGTTCCAGAGGACACAATTCAAGTCCATCCAAGTCTGAGGAAGGGTCTCGACCTGAAACGTCACCCATTCCTCCCTTCAGAGATACTGCCTGTCCCGCTGAGTTACTCCAGCATTTTGTGTCTATCTTCAAGTCTATCCAACCGCTCCCCGTAGCTGAAACCCTCACACATAATACAACCCTAACAGCAATATTATCAGTAGGTTTGAGATTTTTCAAAGGTATTATGGAACAGGGATGGGATGATATTTTATTTCAAAACACACATCACCATGCTAACTTCCTCCCATAATATTTTAATTAAACCATGGATTAGTTAGTCTTTCAATCCAATCCTTGTATTTTTAAGCTCTGATTCCATTCATTTAAAGGCAAATATTTCTAGCCTGGCTGTGCAAAATCTATCAAGCCAGTTGCAGGCTGCGGCTTGGGGTGCTGGAGGTTGAGCGGTAGGTGATGTTGTGGGGAGGAAATGGCTTTTACGAGTATCTCCTCTCTTGGAGGCTAGGGTGGTAACAGTCAAGAGATGCAAAGAGGTGCAGGGTTTCAATTACCAGTTTCAAACCTTGCCCAAAAGTCAACTTTTTAATTTTACTTCATGGGAATGTTTTATTTGTTTTGCGCCTTCAGCACCACTTGTTCAAAAGGTCAAACATGTGAGGGCTTTTGGTTGCGAATCAGACAAGATAATTTTCACTGACAAAATGCTCAGGTGGTAGGTAGTTCTATTGGACTTAAAAACCAGAGAGAGAAGGGAGGAATGTTTTACAGGGCAAGGTGGAGTGGTTTTGGAAACCAGAATCCAGAAGAACATTCAGAAGAGAACTGGAATAACACAGGAAATGAAAACATCTTTGGAGGGGAAAGGGCAGAGGGGTGAGATTAATGGAAGATGTCTCTCAGAGAGCCAGCATAGACACTGTGTGCCTGGGGAACTATGGTTCTGCAGCTGACCCACACCCTCTTTGTTGCAGGTGACCACTTCCCTACTTGTCAACATATTGGACGAGAACGACAATCACCCAGTGTTCCACCAGCAGCAGTACGACATCACCTTGGATGAAGGGCCGTCTAGTTTGGATGCTTTCACTGTCATCGTGAACGCAACCGATCGGGATGAAGGCCCCAATGGAACCGTGACGTATGCCATTGTTGACGGAAACATAGACAATACGTTCACCGTCCACCGTGTCACGGTGAGTAGCAAGCGTCAACAAGTTCCATTCACACAGATGGACCGCAAATGAGGTCAGAACTCAGACAAGTGTTATTTTGTCAAATTTGAAGGCGTATAACATGGATGGATTAACAGGGGTGCGGCGGGAGAGTTGCTGCCTTATAGCGCTTACTTACAGCGCCAGAGACCTGGGTTGGATCCCGGCTACGGGTGCTGTCTGTACAGGGTTTTACGTTCTCCCCATGACCAGCATGGGTGTACTCCGAGAACTTTGGTTTCCTCCCACACTCCAAAGAAGTACAGGCTTGTAGGTTAATTATATATAAAGATTGTCCCGAGTGTAGGATTCTGTTCTTATCGAGTCCACATCATAAGATTAGAAATTGTTCAGGCCAGAGCTGAACACACTGCTCAGCATCTTCATACAAAGGCGTCTTGCGCTTCATGTGCTTCTTGTGAGCAGTGGTGGAAAGACTGGCGGAAACAGGACCGCGACGTGAACGCTCTTTCTCTGACCCCAGGATAGTGTTAATGTGCGGGGTCGCCAACTCACTGGGCCAAAGGGCCTGTTACCACGTTGTACCTCTAAACTAAACTAAACACAAATAGTCATGTGAGTGGGCCTGACCAAATATCATTGCAGAAACAAGGCTGCAGGCTGGCCAAAATATGGAAGTAAATATTCAATATTCAGGAAGGACACCCAGAAAGGGAAAGGAGATGGAGTATCGCTATTAATAAGTAATGGCGTCATTAAATCATTTGGGAAGGATTCATTCTGGCAGATGGTGGTAACATGGAATTAGAATTGTTTCAGGTAGAGTAAACCTGTGGCAAGGGTAGAAAATAGTGGTGAGAGTTGGCTACAGGCGTCTGAATAGTGTCTGTATCGTAAGTAAAAGAGAGGAAATGAGAAGTGTATGTAAAACTTTGCAACACAGTAGTCATGGTAGACTTCAAATTAATTTTATTTTTAAACTGCAGTAGCTGGCTTTCTGAAATAAAATCTGAAAATGCAAGAAAATGTAAGCACTTGTGGAAAGGGAAAAAGTTAATATTTCAGGTCAAAGACCCATCACCCAAACTCAGCTGAAAGGTCTTCAACTTCAAACATTAATGGTGTGTCTTGGGTAGACTTGACCTACATAGAGACTGTGTATTTCTAATTAATGCAATAAATGCAGAGGATGAATTTCTGGAATGCATAAGAGGTAGATTTCTAGTTCAATAAACTGAACTTCCTGGGGAGATTGTAGGTCCAGTAAAATGCAATGAGAAGGCGTTAATTAATAAATTAAGGTGGCACAGCAGCAGAGCTGCTGCCTTACAGTGCTTTCAGCGCCAGAGACCCGGGTTTGATCCCGACGACGGGTGCTGTCTGTACGGAGTTTGTACGTTCTCCCCGTGACCTGCGTAGGTTTTCTCCGAGACCTTCTGTTTCCTCCCACACTCCAAGGACGTACAGGTTTGCAGGTTAATTAGCTTTCCATGAATGTAAATTGTCTTCAGTGTGTGTGTTTAGATACTTTCCTTGAAAATAAGGGGTAGACGATTTTGGGTTGACGGGAGAAATATCTTCAGTCAGAGGGTGGACAAAAATGCTGGAGAAACTCAGCGGGTGAGGCAGCATCAATGGAGCGAAGGAAATAGGCAACGTTTCTGGTCGAGAACCTTTGTATTTCTGGACCCTGAGGGCAGTGGAGGCTGAAACGGTGATTGCATTCAAAGCTAACGTCAATTAATTTCTGGATATTGAAATAGGAAATGTGAATATGCAGCAGGAAACAGAGATAGAAGGTCAACTATCATCTTATTGAATGGCGACGCAGAGTCAAGGTCCAAATAACCTACGAATTATGTTAAAGATCAGCCCCCTATTCTGACATCTATATTTCTTCCATTAAGGATAACATTTTTGGGTCTATGTAATTGTGTAGCCAAGTGTACTAAACATTAGAAGCATGTCGCAAGCATTGCCCGATAGAGATGCTGGCATGTCCATTCTGCTATTGCATTTAGGATGTAAATAGAAGTTTTATCTGTGTGTCTGTTGGATAAATGAAGCTCTACCGTTCTGTTGCTCCAGGGTGAAATCAAGGCAGTGAAAGAATTGGACTATGAGTTGTGTCATGGCCGATACACACTCATTGTTACGGCCACTGACCAGAGTCCAAAGCCTGCACACCGCCTGACCACCACCACCACGGTAAGTGCTTCGGAGTGAAGGAGACAGCTGATATGTAGTATGTACCAAGTAAATACTTTGATACAAGACTCCTTGAATGAGAAAGAACGGCAAGAAGGAATCTTCTGGAAAGTCAGAGGCATTTTGAACAAGCTTACTCCAGAGAAGTTTGACAAGCTATGCCTTGAGCTCCTCAATGTGGGTGTAGACTCAAAACTGGTCCTAAAAGGGATCATTTTACTGATTGTAGACAGTGGGGCTGCAGGACCGCATTTAGAGTGTTCTGGTCACCCCGTTAGCAGGAAAGATGTGCAGACTTTGGAGATGGTGCAGAGGAGGTTGACCAGGATGATCCCTGGACTTGGGGGGGGGGATTAGCTTCAGGGAGAGTTTGGACAGACTTGGATTGCTTTCTCTGGAATGCCACGAGGTTGCGAGAAGACCTAATAAATGTATCTACAACTATGAGAGACATAAATAGGGTAGACAGCCAGAACCTTTTTTCCAGGACGAAAAAAGTCAATGACTAGAGGGCAGAGCTTTAAGGTGAGGGAGTCAAAGTTGAAAGGAGATGTGTGGGGGAGAGAGTGGTGAGTGCCTGGAACGCGCTGCCTGGGGCGGTGGTTGAGACTGATGCAATAGTGGAATTAAGAAACTTTTGGATAGGCATGTGGATATGCAGGGAATAGAGGGATATGGATTTTGGGCAGGCAGATAAGAATTGGTTTTGGCAACATGTTTGGCACAGACATTGCTGGCTGAAAGATCTGTTCTTGTGCTGTACTTTTCTATGTGTAGGATAGAACTGCAGACGCTGGTTTTAATCGAAGGTAGACACAAATTGCTGGATCAAGTCAAGTCGGGTCAAGTCCATTCTTCAGACTGCTTCAGATTGCAGAAAATAGCTGTGTGATATCAAATTGATGTGAGTGAGGTCTTCAGCCTGCTACCCCAGAACTCACTGATTCAGTTTTAGTTTCGAGATACAGTGTGGAAACAGGCTCAGTCTGAAGAAGGATCTCGACCCGAAACGTCACCCATTCCTTCTCTCCAGAGATGCTGCCTGTCCCGCTGAGTTACTCCAGCATTTTGTGGCTGTCTTCTGTAATTTTCTGTGTTCCACAGCTCTTGGAGATTCTCAATACATCCTACCTTATTATGGATAGTTGACTCAGATGGTACAGAATAGATTTACAGAATAATTCCTGGGCTCCAAGGGTTAAATTGTGGATGCCAATGTTTAAATTAGGAGAGATTGCACAAAAAAAGATTAGGATGAATTTGGGCTGAATTCTCTAAAATTTGTAAGATCAGGAAGTGCAATGCTCAGATTGTTCCAGATCAAGAGGATACATAGAAATTATTTCCACTAGTTGGGCAGTAGAAGTAGAGAATTTAAGACAGGCCTTTGAGCAATGTTATAATGTTAAGGGGCTGTCCCACTTGGGCGACCTAATTGGTGAGTTTAGAAGAGTTTGAAAAAATGACATGTTGAAGACCTCCTTCGATTATGATGAAGACTATCCGCGACTACCTTCGACTATCCTCGATTACCTACGACTAACATTCCGACCTACTATAACCATATAACAATTACAGCACGGAAACAGGCCCTCTCGGCCCTTCCAGTCCGTGGCCTAGCTGAGGCCTCGAGTACGCGAAGACCACTCTCGAGCATGAAGGAGAGTTACGAAGACCTCCTCGAACCTCGTGTCGACTATGCTGCGGGTATGAGTCGAGGGCAAACTCGCCAGAACTCGCGGATGAGATCACCCAAGTGGGACGACCCCTTCGGGAAATACATCCATGTGTGGGTGGGAGAATTCTGGAAGAATTATGTACAAGTTCCACTTGTTACTAGTCCATTGTAAAGTGTCCCAAATCCAAATGTCTTGTGTCCATTTCCAACCACATGTGCTGCCTGGCCTGCTGAGTTCCTAGAGCTTTGTTTTCAGTGAAGATCAATGTATTTTGTTAATCAACCAGGTTAAGGGAAACGGTCGGAGGGCGGGGGGAAGAATTGAAAACAGAAAATTAGGACAGGTCACCGTTGAGCAATGGATTACTGAGTTGTACGACAGACTCAAGGGGCTGAATAGCTTCCTATTTGAGTTTACCTGCAACAGGAGCAAACACACTGTCCCGGAATGTTCACTGTTACTCGGCTCTACTGTTCCTTATCCCGGCATTTTCACGGTTACTAGGCTATACCATTCCTTATTTTTCATTAACTGTTCTTTTCTGTGGCCTGCTTTGGTGTGTTTGGTACCTCCATGCCAGATTGGGCAGGATTTACCATTGGTGAATGGGGACATAGACTCATTGCCTTATTATGCAGGACAATATGATGACAGCAAACACCACCTGTGATGCAAGTTTGAAAATCGAGCACATCCATGAATCTCTGACCCTTCTCCTGGTCTCTCTCCACCACAAGATGCACAGTGGGGCAGGGGTCCAGAGACCTGACTACGGGTGCTGTCTGTACCGAGTTTGTACGTTCTCCCCGTGACCTGCGTGGGTTTTTTCCGAGACTTTTGGTTTCCTCCCACACACCAAAGACGTACAGGTTTGTCGGTTAATTGGCTTGGTGTATGTGTAAATTGTCCCTAGTGTGTGCAGGATAGTGTTAATGTACAGGAATAGTAGGTCGGTGCGGACTCAGTGGGCTGAAGGGCCTGTTTCCACACTGTATCTCTAAACTAAAACTGAGTCAGTGAGGTCCGGGGGAGCAGGCTGAGAATCTCATATCCATTTGATATCACGTAGCTGCAGTCTGCAGTGTGTTGAAATGCAGCTGCTAAACCCCATCCTAATTGACCAAGGCGTGAGCAGAGAGTTGGTACACCACAGAAGTATCTGCAAGTTCCTTTATGGTGCAACTTGCATAAAGAAATGATGGGAATTACTAAAAAACGGAACATGATTTACTGGAGGTAAATCTCGTAACCGACTAACTCTGTACCTAGTTTGAACGTTCTCCTCGTCACCTGCGTGAGTTTTCTCCGAGAACTTCAGTTTCCTCCCACACTCGAAAGACGTACAGGTTTGTAGATTAATTGGCTTGGTATAAATGTAAAAATTGTCCCTCGTGTTGGATAGTTGATGTGCGGGGATCGCTGGTCAGTGCGGACTCAATGGGCCAAAGGACCTGTTTCTGCACATTATATATCTCTAAATTAAACTAAGCTGCTGCGTTTAGGTTCAACCTTGTATTGAGTTCACAGGTACCTTACACATATATGTAATATATACACTCTACCACTTGCCCTTAATAAATAAATAAATCCATGCAATCAATTCAATATCACTTATGAAATTACCAAAGGTAGACAAAAGTGCTGGAGAAACTCAGCGGGACAGGCAGCATCTATGGAGCGAAGGAATAGGTGATGTTTCGGGTCGAGACCCTTCTTCTGACCAAATTACAAAATCAGTTAACTATTTAAGAATATAAAATTATAACTTGATTATGAATTTGCTGAGTTCTCTGTTTTCTTAAGTGTTTGAGTTTAGTTTATTGTCACATGTACCGAGGTACAGTGAAGAGCACGTTCTCAGTTCCACGTATCAGTGGAAACTGCAATTGACATCTTTGTAAATACAGTCCAGGGAACGACAACTGCATTTGCCACTGCTTGCCTTCAAGGTTTGCAAGTATTTCCACCAGCTTGAGACTGCAGGTCCCTGTGGAATGACACCTGGGATTGAGGGTATCATTACGGACTACGCTGGTGCGATTCTTTTGTCTGCTTTGTTTTGTACGTGTGTACTGTAGTCCCTTAGCTCTTTTGGAATCAGTTTCTTGCAACTTAGTATTTCAGTTGGCGTCTCACTACTTATTCATGGGCAACTTTTAGACTTTAGGCTTACAGCATGGAAACAGGCCCTGACGAGCGGTCACACCGTACACTAGCACTATCTGTACACCAGGGGCGATTCATGCAGAAGCCAATCTTGACCTCAGGTGCTGTCTGCGTGGTGTTTGCACATTCTTCCAGTGATCGAGTGGGTTTCATCCGGGTGCTCCGGTTTCCTCCCACATCCCAAAGAAGTGCAACTTCGTAGGTGAATTGGCCTCTGTAAACCTGCCCCTAATTTGTTGAGAGCAGATGAAAAATGGGATAACAGAATTAGTGTGAAGAGTTGATCAATGGTCGGCATGGAGTCGATGGGCCAAAGGGCCTGCTTGCATGCTGTATCTCCAAACTAAACAAAATGTAAATGCATCTCATGATGCATAAGTGGCAGAAGCACACTGGTCATTGACTGTGCTGAAGAAGAGCATTTGATTTCACCATTTTCTTCTTTGATCACTCTAATTAAAGCAAGATTAAACTTAAATCAAATGTGCAAGTCTGGGATTGATAGGAGGTTTCCTCTTTTGCAAAATAAAACAATAAAATGATTGGAATGTATCATCATCATCGTTGAAAACATTAGTGACGCAGTGGTGCTGCGGGAACGGTGACGGACGCTCCACACATCTCTGTCCTCCAGTTCCTGCGACTTCCGCCGCTGGAACTATAGGATTTTGGTGTGTGTGTGTGTGTTTTATCATCGTTCCTTACAATGCCATGTACGACAGTGATCGCAACTTCTACTGAAGAGTGGATGCCCGTTGGCTCACTGGACGCTCATCCGCCCTTTGACAGGTCTTGTTTTTGGTCCTGCTGGGGGTCCACAGCCCCCTCCTCACCTGGCAAACCAGGTGGGGGAGACGGTTTAGTCGCCGACTCTCCGACCTTGGAGCGGGTAGCACGGGATTACATGATAATGTAATAATGTCAATAAGCATTTTCTCCTGTCGTAGGTGATCGTCAATGTGAATGATATCAATGACGTGGTCCCGAGGTTTCTTCATCCTTACGAAGGACCATTCGATATCACCGAGGGTCAGCCAGGGCCGAGAGTGTGGACATTGCTGGCAGAAGATGAAGACTCAGGCCCCAATGGCCAAGTGGAATACAGCATCATCGCAGGCGACCCCCTGAGTAAGCTTGTGCACATCTACACATTAAGCTGGAGTAACTCAGCGGGACAGGCAGCATCTCTGAAGAGAAGGATTGGGTGATGTTTCGGGTCGAGACCCTTCTTCAGTCTGAAAATCTCGGACTGAGAAACCTGTATAACGCTTTTTCAGACTGAAGAAGGGTTTCGACCCATTCCTTCTCTCCAGAGATGCTGCCTGTCCTGCTGAGTTACTCCAGCATTTTGTGTCTATCTTCGGTTTAAACCAGCATCTGCAGTTCCTTCCTGCACATAAGGGCCCGCACAATCAGATGTGCAATGGGTAAAATGTGGGGACTAATCCATGATCCATACCTTGTGTAAAAAAAACAACAATGGTTTCAATATAAAATCTTTAGATTTCGTCTCCAGATTGCAAAGTGGTTCCGACAAATAGCATGACTGTCCTTTAAGGGGAAGCTAGCTCTGTGTGTGAGGGAGAAACAAAGGAGGGGTTTGCTGAAAGAATGATCTGAAGCAAGCAGCCCAACTACTCTGTCATAATAGGAGTGAGGAAATTCTGTAAGCAACATGGTTCAGAGATTTAGATCCTTGGCCAACTGCCAATTGCTTTTAAGTTTAAGCAGATGCTTCGGAGATAACTTCCGCCAATGTGACATACATGTAAATGCAATTAGAATCTGTTCACCAAATTCAATTAAAACATTTGGTTTGTTATTATTGGTATGTGTAATGTGATACCATCAAAAAAACCTTGCTTCCCAGCTATCCAAGCAAGTCATACTATCTACATTACTGTAGTGTACGAGAGAAAATGAGACGGAATGCAGTATAAGGTGTTAGAGAATTTTTTTTTAAATGGAGATAAAGTAGATATAATGGCCATGACGAGGTAGACTGGGAGATCAGGAATTCATCCTCAGTTTATGAAAGGTCCGTCCAAGATTCTGATAATAGTTTGTTCGCTCGCTCGTGTGTCAGACGATGTAGCTCGCTGTTGGCTTCTGTCCTCGTCCAACATGTGGACAGAATTGTCGCCCGACGCGTCACAGAGTGCATCGCGTCATCGCTTCCAGGGATCGCCACGAGGAGGCTTCTGTCGTGATCCCCGCTGATAGTAGTGAGAACGAATTTGCTTTCAACCTGTTGTATCTTCTACCCGATGGGACAGGGGGAAAGGGAGAATGGCCTGAGCGATTTGTCATTATGTTCGCCACAAGGCAGGTTGAGGTCATAGAGGGTAGAAGCCAGCTTGTTCGATGGACTGAGCTGTACTCACAACCCACTGCAATTTCTTGCAGCCTTGAGCAGAGCAGTTCTCATTCCAAGCTGTGACCATAGGCATCTGTGATGGTAGTGTCGCAGTATCCAAGGGACTCGGAGTCTTTGGTTGGAGAGGAGAGGTGTTGATGGTACTTTGGTAACACACTCTTGAGATTGGCCTGGTTGAAGTTCCCGGCTGTGATGACCAAGGCATCAGGGCTATTAGTAGTGGTACATAGTTCATCCAGTCCACATGGGGTGGGAAGTACACTGCAGTTAAACAAACTCTCTCAGAGTGTGTACATCCCACAATCAGTATCACTAAATTAATTCAGCCCACCATTGTCACACTTGTGCTTGTGAGAGCTTGCTTGTGTAAACTGGATGCTGCACTATTGTCACTTCTGCGGTAAAGTGCTTTGGGATGACCAGATGCACAGAAAGCTGCTATGAAAGTTTCTTATGTCATATAAACATAGAAACCTATAAAATAGGTGCAGAAGTAGGCCATTCGGCCCTTCGAGCCAGCACCGCAACTCAATATGATCATGGCAGATCATCCAAAATCAGGCCCCTATTCCTGCTTTCTCCCCATATCCCTTGATTCCATTAGCCCTAAGACCTATATCCAACTCTGTCTTGAATACGTCATGCAAATGAAGAATGCAAATACAGGAGGTCGTGAATGAGGAGACAAGACGGGATTTACAATTGTACAATTTTCAAAATAGTGCAAAATGTAAGAAAGAATTATGATAAGTACGTTGTTGTCCATCAGGACCTGGAACATCGGCCCCCATAGCGGCGACTGTGGAGGCCTCAATAGGCCTGACTATGGGTGAACTTGGGGATGGGGCCTGGACCTTGTGCCTTCCCTCATAATGGGAACCATTGTGGGGGAATTTTTTTAATGTTTATGTTAAATTCTCTAATGTTATGTCTTATCTTTATCTATGTGCTGCATGGCAAGACGAATTTCACTACGCCAATTGGTGTTTGTGACAATAAATGTCCTTATGTCCTTACGTCCTTATCAGTGGGTAACCTGCAGGCACTTCACGCATGGTTTATCTTGCATGTGCTGAGGATTATGTAAGGGGAACGGACGTGATTTTAGTTACTAAAATTCCCATTGCTTGAACTTCAGATGAGTTCATCATCTCTCCAGTGGAAGGGGAGCTGCGCGTGAGAAGAGATGCAGAGTTAGATCGGGAGAGTGTGGCGTTTTATAACATAACCATCATGGGCAAGGACAGAGGAACGCCACCGCTCAGCAGTACGGTCAGTCAGCACGTTTCTGCTCTCAGCTCCTTGTGTTCATCAATGTACAAAATATTCCGTCTTAGTCACCATCTTAGTCACTTCCGGACATTGACATGAGCTGTGGGCACTCATTGCTGTCAGGCGCTGGCTTGGTTTGTCATGAATACTGCGCATTTCTTTCTTAACGCGGCAAGGTGGCGCAGCGTAGAGTTGCTGCCTTACAGTGCCAGTAGACCTGGGTTTGATCCCGACTACAGGTGCTGTCTGTACGGAGTTTAAACCTTCTCCCCGTGACCTGCGTGGGTTTTCTCCAAGATCTTAGGTATCCTCCCACATTCCTAGGACGAACAGGTTTGTAGGTTAATTGGCTTAGCATGTGTAAATTGCCCCTAGTGTGTGTAGGATAGTGTTACTGTGCAGGGATCGCTGGTCGGTGGGCTGAAGTGCCTGTCTCCACGCTGCATCTCTAAACTAAACTAAACTAATGTCCTCATCCCATTACGTAAGATGTCGAAGGACTCTCTCCTCACATTCATCTTAATATCTTTTTCTATTTTCCTTTAATTTCATTCTCTCCTCTCCTTTCTCTTTTTTCTTCTCTTTTAGTGTTTACCATCTTCGCCTCATTTTTAATCAGATTTTCTTCCTGTCTTTATTCTTTCTTTTCCTTTTTTCTTTCCCAGCGCTCGCTCCTAATCTCTTCTTTCCTTGCACAACGGTGCGGTAGTTGAACTGCGGCCTCACAGCGCCAGAGGCCCCGGTTCGATCCTAACCTCGGGTGCTGTGTGTGAAGATTGTGTGTTCTCCCTGTGACCGCGTAGGTTTTTTCTGGGTACTCCCAGAATTTCCTCCCACATCTCAAAGACGTGCGGGTTTGTAGGTTATAAATGCTCTTTGTAAATCGCTGCGTGTGTACGGGGTGGATGCGAAAGTGGGATAAAAAATAGTATGAACAGGTGATCGATCGATGGTCGGCATGGACCCAGTGGGCCAAAGGGCCTGTTTTCATTCTGCATCTTTCGATCAATCATCGGTCAGTCCATGGATAAATGGTTTTGTTGTGTCTTTAATTTTTTTCCACTGGTTCTGCTCTTTGGTTGTGTCCCACCTAGGTACTGGTTGGGGTCCGTGTCCTGGATGTTAACGATAATGATCCCGTGCTCCGGAACATTCCACGGAACTGCACCATCAGTGAGAACACTGCTGCGTCCACAAGTGTAGCCAGGGTGCAAGCCACCGACATTGACAGTGGCCGCAACGCCCTCCTCACCTTCCACATCTCTGCTGGAAACACCGATAACACTTTTTTTATCAATGAAACAGTTAAGTAAATTATTGCTGTGGATATCGCATAGAGTCACACAGCACAACTTGCCCACATCGACCAACGTGTCCCACCTGCCAGCGTTTGGCCCATGTCCCTCGAAACCTGTCCTATCCATGCACCTGTATCAATGCTGCTAAATGTTGCAATAGTCCCAGCCTCAACTACCACCTCCGGCAGCTCGTTTCATACACCCACCACTCTTTGTGTGAAAATGTTACCCCTCAGATTTCTGTAAAATCTTTTCCGCCCTCACCTTAAACCTGCGTCCTCTGGTTCTCGATTCCGAATCAGAATTTAATTTGCCAGGTCAGTCATACAAATAAAAGCAACTAAAACACATCTTAACATGAACATCCACCACAGTGACTCCTACACATCCCTCACTGTGATAGAAGGCGAAATAAAGTTCAAGTCTCTTCCCTTAGTTCTTCCTCGGTTGTGGGCCTCGAGCCCCCGTTGATGGGACGATCTTGACTCCCGTAGCCGGCGGTGTTTTGGCCCTCCCTCACTCAGGGCAACTCTGTGCATCTACCCGATCTATTCCTGTAATGATTTTATACACCGTCCACCTGATCTACTCCTCATGATTTTATACGCTTTTCTTCACATGATTTTATACACTGAATTTATACTGAATTATATTGCATGATTTATATTAATGGTTAAAGCACACACACGGTTCTCGTTCACCACTCACTTGCTGATCTGGTGAATCAGCATCAGTTCCCGGTGCAAAGTGGCTCTGCTCCGTGACCAAATCCCTCCTGGTGCCACCAGCCAGGCGCCATCTTCCACTGCTCCAGTCATGGCCCGATTGCTCTTGGACCATGCTGCTGGCTCCATTCTCGTCACCCAGTGCCCTCTTCCCACGGGAACTTCCCACAGTTCCAGGTATTTTGCCGTTGCCCAGTGCTGCGTAAAGATCTGTCCAAGGGTCGGCACCTGACTACACCCACACAACGACTCTGTCGCAGTGGCGCCCCTGCTCCCATCCTCACCCTTTCAATTCTTGATATGTCAGGCAGTATCTGTGGAGTCAGAAGCCGTGGATAATGGCCTTTCTCGCTCTTCATCAAGTCGTGTCCTTGAATCCTTGGTACTGTTTCAGGCAAAATAGGCTGATGAAGTGATTTTCTTTCCATTCAGTTTCCATTCAGAACTGCTCTCTGATGAACAGTGATGAGAGACACAAAATGCAGGAGTAACTCAACGGGACAGGCAGCATCTCTGGATAAAAGGAATGGGTGACGTTTCGGGTCGAGACATTTCTTCGGAAGGGTCTCGACTCAAAACGTCACCCATTCCTTCTAACCAGAGATGCTGCCTGCCCCGCTGAGTTACTCCAGCATTTTGTATCTATCTTCGGTGTAAACTAGCATCTGCAGTTCCTTCCTGTACTCTGATGAACAGTCTCTGATCTAAAACATTAACTCTGCTCCTCTCGATATATAGATGCCACCTTGCACTGTTCAGCATTCCTCTCATTTTCCATCCGCCACAGTATTTTGCTCTTGGCTAGTTTTGTTTCTTCACTCGTCTTACTATCTCCTGTGACTAACCTTTCAGATCGGTCTCATCTACGTCAACCGACCCCTGGATCGGGAGCGGACCGCTGAGTATCGACTCACTATCACCGTGAAAGACAGCCCAGAAAACCCAAGACATGCTCGAAGAGTAATTATGATAAACATTATTCATATGTTGTCCAAAAGGCTATAATATGCTCTTCTCATTATTCAAAGATGCTACGTACCGTAATCACAATGATAAACTTATTTATTCATAATGTGTACATGGAATCCTGCAATGATACAACACATTACTTCTCATTCTCAATGGTCTCTCCATGTCCTTGTAAATATTTGTCCATCGTGCATTTGTCGAACTTCCTTTTGACTGTTATTGTTGAGTCTAGTTTGCCTGCACAGTCCGTCACAACTTGCTCAGTGAAAAGAAAATCACTTCATCAGCCTATTTTGCCTGAAACAGTACCAAGGATTCAAGGGCACGACTTGATGAAGAGCGAGAAATATATTCAGAAGGAAGTGAAAGTGTAAGGTAGTTGCAGAGTTTTGGAAATGGAGTTAATGAAAGATGACTTACAATTATTAGGTACCAGAAATAAATGTGGATTTTCGTACCAGCTGTTCCAAGGTGTGAACAGAGTAGAAATGTTTTTTAAGATGGACTTCTTAAAATTGGTAACTCAAGATTTGAAGGGTAATAAAACCTCAGTGCATAGATTGAATTAAAATGCTGATCAATTGAATGGCAGAACATCCCCAAGTAGCAGAGAGATCATGTGTGAGAAAGAACTGCAGATGCTGGTTTAAATCGAAGGTCAACACAAAATGATGGAGCAATTCAGCGGGACAGGCAGCGTCTATGGATAGAGTCTGAAGAAGGGTCTCGACCTAAAAAGTCACCCATTCCTTCTATCCAGAGATGCTGCCTGTCCCGCTGAGTTACTCCATACATTTTGCGTCTATCTTTGGCAGACAGATCACCTCAGCTCCGACTTTACGACAGCGTTTCAACTTGTGATCACATTGTGTTTCACTCAGACTTCACATGGTACGGTGGCACAGCTGGCCGAGTTTCTGCCTCACCGCCCGTAACCAGGGTTCAATCCTGACCTCCGCTGTTGTCTGTGTGGAGTTTGCTGGTTCTCCCGTTGGGTTTTGCCAGATGCTCTGGTTTCCTCTGATATCTATCCCAAAGATGCGTGGGTTGAATAATTAACTGGCTATTGATAGGAATGCAGGGACAAAAGATTGCAGGGAAAGTTAGTGGGGGAATAGGATTGCTGGCATGGACCCGTAAGTCTGTGTTGCCTCCCGTGCCCTGAGGTGATATAAAATAAAATCAACAGGGTATAACTCTTTTAAACTTATTCCAGTAAATTTACTAATTTAATTTTGAATGGTTGTTTTTGCAAATATTTCTGAGCTTGGGAACGGCTCCTGTGTTGTAATGAACTGGGAGTGTATGAGTCTGCAATACATGTGGACGACAGTGGCTCATGAAGGCAGTAGATAAGTAGAAACATAGAAAATAGGTGCAGGAGGAGGCCATTCAGCCCTTCGAGCCAGCACCGCCATTCAACATATACATATATTCTACATATAGATTGGGTTAATCAAATTGGCAGGGGTGCTGAGGAAGAGGATTTTTTGGAATATATGCGGGATAGTTATCAACATATACATATATTCTACATATAGATTGGGTTAATCAAATTGGCAGGGGTGCTGAGGAAGAGGATTTTTTGGAATGTATGCGGGATAGTTATCTAAATCAACATGTAGAGGAACCAACGAGAGAGCAGGCTATTTTAGACTGGGTTTTGAGTAATGAGGAAGGGGTAATTAGCCGTCTTGTTGTACGTGCCCCCTTGGGCAAGAGTGACTATAATATGGTTGAGTTCTTCATTAGGATGGAGAGTGACATTGTTAATTCAGAAACAATGGTTCTGAACTTAAAGAAAGGTAACTTTTAGGGTATGAGACGTGAATTGGCCAAGATTGACTGGCAATTAATTCTAAAAGGGTTGACGATGGATATACAATGGAAGACATTTAAAGACTGCATGGATGAACTACAAAAATTGTTCATCCCAGTTTGGCAAAAGAATAAATCGGGGAAGGTAGTGCATCCGTGGATAACAAGGGAAATCAGGGATAGTATCAAAGCAAAGGATGATGCGTACAAAGTAGCCAGAAAAAGCAGCATACCAGAGGACTGGGAGAAATTCAGAGACCAGCAGAGGAGGACAAAGGGCTTAATTAGGAAAGGAAAAATAGATTATGAAAGAAAACTGGCAGGGAACATAAAAACTTACTGCAAAAGTTTTTATAGATATGTGAAGAGAAAGAGGTTAGTTAAAACAAATGTAGGTCCCTTGCAGTCAGAAACAGGTGAGTTGATCATGGGGAACAAGGATATGGCGGACCAATTGAATAACTACTTTGGTTCCGTCTTCACTAAGGAAGACATAAATAATCTGCCGGAAATAGCAGGGGACTGTGGGTCAAAGGAGGAATTGAGTGAAATCCAGGTCAGTCGGGAAGTGGTGTTGGGTAAATTGAATAGATTAAAGGCCGATAAATCCCCAGGGCCAGATAGGCTGCATCCCAGAGTACTTAAGGAAGTAGCTCAGGAAATAGTGGATGCATTAGTGATAATCTTTCAAAACTCTTTAGATTCTGGAGTAGTTCCTGAGGATTGGCGGGTAGCAAATGTAACCCCTCTTTTTAAGAAGGGAGGGAGAGAGAAAACGGGGAATTACAGACCAGTTAGTCTAACATCGGTAGTGGGGAAACTGCTAGAGTCAGTTATTAAAGATGGGATAGCAGCACATTTGGAAAGTGGTGAAATCATTGGACAAAGTCAGCATGGATTTACAAAAGGTAAATCATGTCTGACGAATCTTGTGGAATTTTTCGAGGATGTAACTAGTAGCGTGGATAAGGGAGAACCAGTGGATGTGGTATATCTGGACTTCCAGAAGGCTTTCGACAAGGTCCCACATAAGAGATTAGTATACAAACTTAAAGCATACGGTATTAGGGGTTCAGTATTGATGTGGATAGAGAACTGGCTGGCAAACAGGAAGCAAAGAGTAGGAGTAAACGGGTCCTTTTCACAATGGCAGGCAGTGACTAGTGGGGTACCGCAGGGCTCAGTGCTGGGACCCCAGCTATTTACAATATATATTAATGATCTGGATGAGGGAATTGAAGGCAATATCTCCAAGTTTGCGGATGACACTAAGCTGGGGGGCAGTGTTCGCTGTGAGGAGGATGCTAGGAGACTGCAAGGTGACTTGGATAGGCTGGGTGAGTGGGCAAATGTTTGGCAGATGCAGTATAATGTGGATAAATGTGAGGTTATCCACTTTGGTGGCAAAAACAGGAAAGCAGACTATTATTTAAATGGTGGCCGATTAGGAAAAGGGGAGATGCAGCGAGACCTGGGTGTCATGGTACACCAGTCATTGAAAGTAGGCATGCAGGTGCAGCAGGCAGTGAAAAAAGCGAATGGTATGTTAGCTTTCATAGCAAAAGGATTTGAGTACAGGAGCAGGGAGGTTCTACTTCAGTTGTACAGGGTCTTGGTGAGACCACACCTGGAGTATTGCGTGCAGTTTTGGTCTCCAAATCTGAGGAAGGACATTATTGCCATAGAGGGAGTGCAGAGAAGGTTCACCAGACTGATTCCTGGGATGTCAGGACTGTCTTATGAAGAAAGACTGGATAGACTCGGTTTATACTCTCTGGAATTTAGGAGATTAAGAGGGGATCTTATAGAAACTTACAAAATTCTTAAGGGGTTGGACAGGCTAGATGCAGGAAGATTGTTCCCGATGTTGGGGAAGTCCAGGACAAGGAGTCACAGCTTAAGGATAAGGGGGAAATCCTTTAAGACCGAGATGAGAAAGACTTTTTTCACATAGAGAGTGGTGAGTCTCTGGAACTCTCTGCCACAGAGGGTAGTTGAGGCCAGTTCATTGGCTATATTTAAGAGTGAGTTGGATGTGGCCCTTGTGGCTAAGGGGATCAGAGGGTATGGAGAGAAGGCAGGTACGGGATACTGAGTTGGATGATCAGCCATGATCATATTGAATGGCGGTGCAGGCTCGAAGGGCTGAATGGCCTACTCCTGCACCTAATTTCTATGTTTCTATGTTTCAATATGATCATGGCCGATCATCCAAAATCAGTATCCCGTTCCTGCTTTCTCCCAATATCCATTGATTCCGTTAGCCCTAAGAGCTATATCCAACTCTCTCTTGAATACATCCAGTGAATTGGCCTCCGCTGCATTCTGTGGCAGAGAATTCCACAGATTCACAACTCTGGGTGAAAAGGTTTTTCCTCATCTCAGTCCTAAATGGCCTACCCCTTATTCTTAAAATAGATAAATGGACAGATAGATAGATGGAGAGGTAGGTAGGTAAATAGATGAGTAGACGGAAAGATGTGGACAGACTGCCAGACAGACAAGTAAAATAGATAAATAAGTAGCTAGATAAATACATTTTAAAAGGTGTGTGAACAGGTGACCGATGGTCAGCATGCACGCGATGGGCCAAAGGGCTTGTTTCCATGCTCCATCTTTAATCAATTCTATCAATCCATCAAACAATAGGGTGCGTGCAAGAGGATGTTTTCCCAGGCTGAACCATCTAGAAACTATGATCACTATCTCAGGATAAGGGAGTCAATATGGGTCAAGTAGAATTGAACTAAGGATACATTTCTTCGCTCAGAGGCTGCAGAATCTTTGAAATTCGGCACTATAGAATCTCAAGGGCATGTCCCACTTGGGCGTCATTTGTGTATCATTTGCGAAGATTTTGTGAATCCCAAAATCCTGGGGCGCCGCGTATCACTGCCTACATCACCACGTACCATGCGCGCGTCATGCACGACATGGGCGCATCATGTGCACGCATCACGTGCGCGTCGTGACGCGTAAATGATGTCGCCTAAATGACGCCCAAGTGGGACAGGCCGTTAAGTCATTACGTTCACTCAGGCGAATCAAAGGATATGGCAACAGTGACAGAAGATAAGCCATGGTGTTGAATGGCAGCACATAGATATGCAGGGAATAGAAGGATTTGGATTATGTGCAGGCAGACAAGAGCTGGTCTTGGAATCATGTTCGGCAAAGATATTGTGGGCTGAAGGGCCTGATCCTATGCTGTACTGTTCTATGACAGAACAGGCACAAAAGGCCTGGTGGCCACCTTATCTTAACGTCCATGTTCTTACCAATGTGATAATGACCATACTTGCTGTTCCAGCAATGTTTAGTGAGGGATAAACACTGGCCACCTTTGTATCCCTCTCAACTGGCCTAACAAACCTTTCACTTCAAGGTTATAAATGCTGGCCTTGCTGGCAACACCCTCATCCCACGAAGGAATGAATGTTCCTTCAAATGTCCATGAGCTGTGGGAGTCCGGATATTGATGATTTTTGATTACGTTCTCCCCTTAACAAAAGCGGCCGTTTTTCACCCCGCCTGGACCTCCAGCTATAAACCTACTTCTCGTCCAGACCTCGTTTACAGTCTTCTCTTGTGTGCAACTATTGGAAGATGGAACTAATTTAGAGATGCAGAGGACTTGCGGATGGAAATGCCAGAGGCAACCAGAATACGTGGGCACAAATGTGCCCCATCTAAGATATAAGTCCAATGAATGTGTTATAAAGCCATCCTTTCAACCAAATCTGACGAGATTGCATTCCTTATGATGAAGTGTGTGTGCTCAGAGTGTTGTCTCTGTCCTACCAGGATTCTGATTTGCTGATGATTACCATCTCAGATGAAAATGATAACAGACCTGTATTCACCCAAACTTCCTACCAAGCTGAAATTACTGAGAATCCAGAAGCCGGTAAGTCTTTAGTTAAAAAAAATAAATAAATAAAAAATAATAAAAATTTTAAACGGGAAACATACGTCAGTCCCTACTCTTAAGATGTGGATTATAAACATGTCCGAGACCATGCATCTTGAAAATATTAGACTTGTCTTGGCAGAAAAACCAGATCATTTTTGGAAGACATGGACACCATTCATTGATTTATTACAAGGATAGTATGGCACAACACAACTTTGGATTTAAATCTAATTACGGGTTGGGTGAGGTGGGTGGGGAGGGATGAGAGGCAGGTATATCACCACTTTTTTCTTTCTTTCTATTTTTGTCCTTTTATTTTATTTTATTTTTTCTATTCCTCTCTTCTTTCTTTCATTTATTCACTCTTTGGTGACACTACTTTGGGAGTCTAGGGGCTCTATCTTTGCACATTTCACTTTTTCTCTTGCTTGCTTTTTCTCCTGTCTTTTCTTCCGACTATAGCTAAAAGTTAAAATTGAAGCTTTACAATAACTATTATTTTATATGCCGCTGGTTTTATTTTTGTACATTTGCTTCTAATAAATAAAAACATTAAAAAATTTAAATTAAAAAAATGGGCTAAACTTTCAATATTCAAGTCTTCTCACACGGCATCTTTGCCAAGCGCCAACTTGCATCGTGTAGCACGTTAAGACCACCGATGTAATGGGGGGAAAGGCGACCACTTTGCAAGATGTTCATTGTCACCATGTTTACAGGACTCTTTGTCAGCAAGTTCATCTGTCAGTTACGTGAACTCAGTGGGCCGAAGGGCATGTATCCACCCCGTATCTCCAAAAACTCAAAAAATACTAGTGCAATGGTATTTGAGGTTTTAATATTGGCTGCAGAATATTACAGATCATCCCAAGTACTACTTAACATGGCACCTCATCTGAAACTCACCCAGCACTGCAGCCAAAGAATGTGTTGAAACATAGGAGACAATTGTTTTTGCCTTTAGTCTGCCTCCATCTACCATCTGCCTGCTTTGAACTCCTTACCCGCCCCTCGCTCTACTCTGCCCGACTCCTCTAGTCTGTTTTCGTTCACCCCTCCGCGATGCACCTCTGGCTCCTGCGTGGCCACTCTCCCTATCCTCTGTACTAGCAATCTCCTCTTTCCGCCCTCAGTCCCAATGCAGGGTTTTGGCCTGAAGCATCGACAATTCTGTTACCCCAACAGAGTTCCCCCGGCAATTTATCTCCTGTATTGAAACATTAATTGATTCCTCAAATCAAGCCATTTGTCACCACTGGTGTCTTGGTATGATTTTGAAGAGCAGCAGCGTTCTCTCCTGTGTGCGAATGAAATATGAGTCTCCCAGCTGCATTAAAGTGTATGCACTCCCTCAGAGCTAAACATATAGTAGCCAAGCCTTTTGAGCCGACATCCTCCTGACTGAGAGACAATAATGCTTCTCAAAAAGTTATGGGATCTTAAAATGTATGAAGGAACTGCAGATGCTTCGGTCTACACCAAAATGTTGCAGTAACTCAGCGGGACAGGCAGCATTACTGGAGAGAAGTAGTGGGCGACGTTTCAGGTCTGAGGAAGGTTCTCGACCCGACACGTCACCCATTCCCCCTCTCCAGAGATGCCGCCTGTCCCGCTGAGTGACCACTGCATTTTGTGTCTATCTGTGGGATCATAGTTAGTTTAGTTCCTTGTCATATTGAACAATACTCTGCCCTGTGCAGGAGCCGAGGAACCTGATAAATTTAAGCCAATGATCCTATTACAGTTCACCCTTTGTAGGAGCTTTTTTCTGGCAGAGCATTGCTGCATCATTTTCTTGCTTCCGACAGTGAATACCTGGTACAATTAATAACTGTTTTGGTTCAGAAATTACACAAGAACATGGTTTGCGGATACTTTCATTATTCGTGCAGAAGTCACGGAGCGAAGGAATTTGACTAAACCAAGGCCTCGTTGTCTATGTTGCAGGTGCACCCATCACCCTGATGAATGGGCCCATTCTAGCCTTCGACCGTGACGAAGGGCCAAACGCCGTGGTTAGTTACCAACTGCTGGGGAACAGGTCCGACTTCTTCACTGTCGACAGGAACACAGGTGAGTTATGTCCCATCAGTCCCACGGAATAGGAAACCAAGGCTTGTGCTCGGTCCTTAATACATCCTCCAGAAAATGTCCTCCGATGTCAGATCCAAACTGATTTTCTAAGGCCCACTGATTGTTAAGCTGACAAATGTCGCTGCCATTTTACCAGCAGGGAGCAGCTAGACAAGAGGCCAATTAATCTCTCACTGGCATTATCGACTGGGGAAGGGCCAAACAGTTCGATCTTGCGTTTAATAAAATTGGAGAAATTCACAACACAGAGGGATCTCATAGTGTCCATGCCGACTGAAAAAGAACAGTATAGGCCAATCCCACTTGATCCAAAGAAGGGTCTTGTCCTAAAATGTCACCATTCTATGTTCTCCAGAGATGCTGCCTCTCCTGCTGAGTCACTCCAGCGCTTACCGCATATCATGAGCTCCTCGGGGTTTGTTTCAACTGCAGAGGGTGTTTCCGCCTCCACCACCTCACCACTCCTTGGCTGATAATTTGTCCTCATCTACCCCTTCATTCCATTTATCTCAGGAGTACGTCCAATCCCTGGCCAAGAGAAGTGAATCCTCCCATTCACGCTGTCCGGGGCAGTGGTAGAGCTGCTGCCTTACAGTGCCAGAGCCCCGGGTTCGATCCTGACAGGGGGTGCTGTCTCTACGGAGTTTGTACATTCTCCCTCTGACCACGTGAGGTTCTGTTTTGGGTCTCACACATGTCTGGATTAAATTCCACCTACCACCATTCTACACAACCTGCAAGCTGATCTACTGTACATCCCACAGTATTCTTGGACACCCTTCCTCACCAACTACGACACAACCAATTTTCATATCATCTACAAACGTACACATCGTATTGCCGACATCTCGTCCAAATAATTTATATATATATATTACAAATACCACATATCCCAACATCCATTCCTGTGGTACATCACTAGTTACAGACCGAGCCAGAACAACACTGATCTACCACCCCCCCTCTCCCTTCTTTTCTAAGCCATATGAGGATCCAGTTTGCTAACGCATCTCTGATCTCTGGTGCCTTGATCTTATGGACGAGCCTCCTATGTGGGATTGTGTTCCTCCACAGTCAGTAGAACTCCCTACCTATCTGCATCATGGCTATATCTTCTTGCAACTCATGGATGCAGATCACCATTACCTTCTTGATGATAGTTCGAGACAAGCAGTAAATGTTGGTCCCGGCAATGATGCCCACATCTTATTGGAGAATAAGAAAATAAATTGGAAGAATCAAATCTGTTTACAGAATTTAGAAATTGTCTAGCTAAAATATTTATCTTACAGAGTCATACATCGTGGAAACAGGCCCTTTGGCCCAATTTGCCCGCACCAACCAACATTTCCTATCTACACTACTCCCACCTGCCTGCATTTGGCCCATGTCCCTCATAACCTGCCCTATCCCTGTACCTGTCTAATTGTTTCTTAAAGGTTGCAATGGTCCCTGCCTCAACTACCTCCTCTGGCAACTCGTTCCATACACCAACTACCCTTAGAGTGAAAAAGTTACCCCTGATAAACCTCTTCCCCATCACCTTAAACCTATATCTTCTGATTCTCGATCCCCCTACTCTGGACAAGAGACTGTTCTTAGATATTAAACTCTCAGATTATTTTAATGACTCTCGTCCTTTCCATGTTTTTTAGGGATGGTTTCTATGACACCAGGAAAGACAATCGACCGGGAGTCTTTGCCCAGTGCTCACCTGGAGTTCACCTTGATAGCGGAAGACATTGGCCTGCTGAGAAGTGAAGCTGGCCTCATAATAACCATCCTGGACCAAAATGACAATGCGCCAGTCTTCATCCCCACAGCACTGACAGTACATGTTCGGGAAAACAGTCCCTCAGGTGAGAAAAACTTATCGCAATTCAATGTCAATGAATTACTAATGGCCGTGCTGGACACTTAGCTAAGGTCAGATACTCTGGAAGGCGACTCCAGACTGTCAAAGCTGCCACAGCCAGATATAAAAACAGTTTTTATCCACGAGTAGTTGCCCGTCTCTGAAGAGAAAGAATAGGTGACGTTTTGGATTGAGACCCTTCTTCTGACTCTGATTCAGAGACTTCATGAGTGATGAAGGGTCTCACCCTGAAACGTCACCTCTTCCTTTTCTCCACAGATGATGTCTGTCCCACTAAGTTACTCCAGCTTTTTGTGTCCCTGTTGATACAGCCTTGTGCAGAGACTGTGCGTTAGCCTTTATCCATCTCAGGGGGTCCCAGAAGAACCAGATCAGCGGATATATTTAAGGCAGAGATAAACAAATTCTTGATTAGAACGGGTGTCAAGGATAATGGGGAGTAGGCAGGAAAATGGGATTAGGAGGCAGAGATCAGCCATGATTGAATGGTGGAGTAGACTCAATGGGCCGAATGGCCTAATTCTACTCCTAGTCCTAAAGCTTATGAAGAGGATCTGCTGTCATCCATTACACATCCACTCCACTCTTTTAAATCTTTATTTTCAGTGTGGACAGCTCGATTATAATCATGTATGGTCATTACTCTCAACGCCACGCAAACTAAAGCTTTTCCCTGTCCCTCGGTACGCGTGACAATAACAACCTAAACTAAACTAGCCTGGCTGAACGATACGTGAATGGCAGCATGTGGTGGAAATTCACAAATGAACCAACCCCTTTCTTGGAACACAACAAGAATATCAAAGATAGACACAAAAAGCTGGAGTAACTCAGCGGGACAGGCAGCATCTCCTGGAGAGAAGGAATCCTGGAGAAAAGTTACTCCAGCTTTTTGTGTCCATCTTCGGTTTAAACCAGCATCTGCAGTTCCTTCCTGCACCACAAAAACATTATTGTTTCTGACGTCTGAGGGCAGGGTGACTCACAGGTCCGTGTTATCTGAGATCGACAAGAAATGCTGGAGAAACACAGCGGGTGAGGCAGCATCTACGGAGAGAAGGAATTGGCGATGGTTCAGGTCGAGACCTTTCTTCTCAGAGTTGTATATCAGTGCGGACATGCTGAGGAAAGATCACCAAGCTGAAATGCCGATTGTTTCTCACTTCACGGATGTTGCTACCTGCTGGGCTTTTCAACATTTTTTGTTCCAATTTACTTCCACCTCTGCAGGGTGTGAGAATCCCAATTTAAATTAATTTTGGAAACATCTTCTGGGGAAAGTCTCCTCCTGCCTTGCCCTGAACCAAGTGTCCAAGCCGTGTATGAGTTTGTTCTGAGACTGCCTGTGATTCTGCATGAATCGAGAGATCAAATCAGAGAGTTCAGGAAAGCAGAGCTGGCATGATGCATGAGAATGAACTGCAGATGCTGGTTTAACCGAAGATAGACACAAAATACTGGAGTAACTCAGTGGAACAGGCAGCAGAAGAGCAATGATCCCAGCATTTTTATTTTATACCTCATGAGAACTCCAACAGGTCCTCAACGTTCTAATTCTATATGCTGTTTTGGGGAACTAGGAGTATAATTATTAAGGGTCTGTCTCACTTGGCAATTTTTTCGGCGACTACCGGCATCATTGGCTGACATATCAGCCCAGAAAAATTGCGACGTGACGCGGCAGCGTTTTTTCAAGTGTCGCAACATTTTTGTGTCGCCGCTGGATTTTGAAATGTCCAAAATCTTTTGGCGACACTGATATGATGCCGGCAGTCACCAAAAAAAATCACCACGTGGGACAGGCCCTTAAACACTCCCTCCTTTGCAACAGTGGTCGTGTTCAGCAGAACTTCATTGGTTCGAAAGCACTTGGAACATCTTAAAAGGTTGTCAAAACTGTTTAGCAACTACTCATCTTTCCTTCCACCTGCAGCCCTCTGTAGAACATTCACCTTTGTGTAAACAGGGGAGGAGGCTTCCATTAAGATAGTTTCTCAATAGGATATGATTCTATTAATTCATAATTCTATTTATATATGAAAACATTATCTGTGCACCTGAATCGTTGCACGACAGACGTTTGATCATCTGTTCACACGAGTTCTATGTTATCCCACTTTCCCATCCACTCCTACACATTAGGAGATCTGAATCTACTCGTCTTGACCTGAAACGTCACCGTTTCCTTCGCTCCATAGATGCTGCCTCACCCGCTGAGTTCCTCCAGCACTTTTATCTACCTACGATTTTTCCAGCATCTGCAGTTCCTTCTTAAATATCTCAGAAACGTGGTGTGTTTACGCATTTTTTTGTGTGTTTTAGGCTTCAGTATCGTTCAGGTGACGGCCACGGATGCCGACACAGGTGTGAATCAACAGCTGAGCTACCGAATCGAGGGGGGCGCCCAGGATAAGTTTCTCATTGACCCTCCCAGTGGGGTTATCAAGGTGGCCAATGGAGTAACGATAGATCGAGAAGAAAAGGGCTCTTACACAATAGTGGTGATTGCGATGGACCAAGGAACGCCGCCACTGTTGGCAAACGCCACTGTGAACATCATAGTAGACGATGTCAACGACTGCCCTCCCGAGTTTGTGAACCCGGTGCAGACTATCAGCATCAGTGAATCGGTGACAGTCGGAACCATCGTAGCCAACCTTACAGCCGTCGACCGTGACCTCCGACCTCGACTGGAGTACTACATCATCGAGATCGTTGCGAAGGACGACTCTGACAAAGTGTTGGAGGAGCAACAGAGAGCTTTTGACATCAATTTTCAAACAGGTAAAGTTTGCACGCAAGCTCCACGACAGAAAACATACACCGACTCCAAACACCCTCCTGAGCCGTTACTTTGCCTGGAGTTGCAGTGCGTTGAACTGGGATTGTTGGCGGGCGAAGTGAGTGGAGTCGAGTCAAGAGTCAAAAGTGTTTTATTGTCATGTGTCCCAGAGAGGACAATGGAATTCTTACTTGCTGCAGCTCAACACAATATATAAACATAGTACATAACGGGAGAAGAAAACAGTTCAGAGTGTGTATTCACATGCACACATACTCAATAAATAAACAAATATAGTGCAATAATAATAATAGTCTGTTCTAGTTCAGAGCTTATTTGGTGTGTTTAATAGCCTGATGGCTGTAGGGAAGAAGCTGTTCCTGAACCTGGATGTTACAGTAAGGTCATTTACTCTAATGGCCCTGTCCCACTGTACGAGCTAATTCAAGAGCTCTTCCGAGTTTAAAAAAAAATCAAACTCGTGGAAGCACGTAGAATGTACGTAGCGGATACGTCGAAGCTCGGGACGTTTCTTAACGGCTCGTAACGCTAATGGCGGGTACTCGGGAAACTCCGTAAGCTCGGGAAAACTCGTGAAGATTTTTCAACATGTTGAAAAATGTCCACGAGAGCCCCGAGTACCTACGAGCGGCTATTACCGTAATTCTCCGAGTTTGAGTCAGGGGAAACTCGGGAGAACCCTTGAATTAGCTCGTACAGTGGGACAGGCCCATTAGTTCCCTGGACTTGGACATAGAGTTGTACACAGTGGAAACAGGCCCAACTTGCCCATTCCAACCAACTTGCACCTGCACCTGCATCTGCCTGTATTTGGCCCATCTATCTATACATAACTAAAACTCTGATCTTGTTATCTTCCGGTTTGTGCAGTCTTTCTATTTGTGCAAAAACGGTTGTGTGATTTTTCGCCGGTTTACTCAACGTTCTCCTATGCTGCGAGTGCACCAAGTTTCGTTCCGATCGGTTGAATGTTGTAAAAGTTAGCGAGGTTTAAAAATCTTAAAAATCACGCATGTGCAGATCGATCTCTTGTCCTGCCGTTCAGCTCCGCGCAGATTAGTCTCTTCTCCTGTCACTCACCGGGACGGTCCGCCCCTTCCTGCGCCATCGAGTCTGTGCTGGAGCTCAGGATGGCCGGCGGAAGTTTCCAACCGGACACAATTTTCGGAGGGACTCGAAGCCGCCCAGCCCCAAGCAGCGCAGCCCCAAGCAGCCCAGCCCCAAGCAGCGCAGCCCCAAGCAGCCCAGCCCCAAGCAGCCCAGCCCCAAGCAGCCCAGCCCCAAGCAGCCCAGCCCCAAGCAGCCCAGCCCCAGCCCAGCCCCAGCCCAGCCCCAAGCAGCCCAGCCCCAAGCAGCGCCCAGCCCCAAGCCAGCCCAGCCCCAAGCAGCCCAGCCCCAAGCAGCCCAGCCCCAAGCAGCCCAGCCCCAAGCAGCCCAGCCCCAAGCAGCCCAGCCCCAAGCAGCCCAGCCCCAAGCAGCCCAGCCCCAAGCAGCCCAGCCCCAGCCCCCAGCCCAGCCCCAGCCCAGCCCCAAGCAGCCCAGCCCCAGGCAGCCCAGCCCCAAGCAGCCCAGCCCCAAGCAGCCCAGCCCCAAGCAGCCCAGCCCCAAGCAGCCCAGCCCAGCCCCAGCTTTCATGTGCGCAAAACATCTTCATGTGCGCAATATTTAGAATTGTAAACATGCTGTGGAAAACGTTGACGATCCTTACTGATGTTCTTGCTTCTTTTCCACTAGGTGCTGTATTTGTAAGAAGGCCTTTGAATAGGGAACTGGTAGCGACCTATGAGCTCACGATATCAGTTCATGACAATGCCAGTGAAGAGATCACTCACTCTGTCAGTGTGCCCAATGGTAAGGTTTTCACAAGTATTTCACATTTAACATTGCATTTATTTACAGAGGGCGGTACGGTGGCACAGTGGGAGAGTTGCTGCCTTACTGTGCTTACAGCGCCAGAGACCCAGGTTCGATCCTGACTACGGGTGCTGTCTATACAGAGTTTGCACGTTCTCCCCATGACCTGCGTGGGTTTTCTCCGAGATCTTCGGTTTCCTCCCACACTCGAAAGACGTATAGGTTTGTAAGTTGATTGGCTTGGTGTAAATGTAAATTGCCCCTAGTGTGTGTTGGAAAGTGTTAGTGTGCGGGGGTCGCTGGTCGGCGCGGACTTGGTGGGCCGAAGGGCCTGTTTCCACGCTGTATCTCTAAACTAAACTGAACTAAAACTAAACACTACAGTCAATCTGAAGAAGGGTCCTGAGCCAAAATGTCACCTGTCTATATTCTCCAGAGATGCAGCCTGACCCGCTGAGTTACTCCAGCACTTTGATGTATTTCCTTGACCTGTTTCAGCGAGGTTGACAGTGAACATCCTGGATGTGAATGATAACCCTCCACGATTCAGGCCGTTTGGGGTGAAGATTTTCACCGAGCGGATTCTGGAGGGAGCAACGAGCGGGACCACTCTCCTCTCTGTGTCTGCCGTGGATCCCGATAAAGGCCCCAACGGCCAGATCAAGTACGAGCTCTTGAACCTTCCTCCTGGGGACTACATCAGGCTGGAGGATCCCGCTGCAGGTGAGAAAGGCAGGCTTATGTAATGAGTCTCCGTATCAACTCGACCTGAGCAACTATCTACCTCATCGTGGACCCTTGCACTATCCTTGATTGGACTATACTGGCTTGAAGGGCCTGTCCCACTTTCACCACCAAATTCACGACCTCTGCCGAGTTTGCCCTTGAATCATGCTCGCAGCATGGTCGTCACGAGGTTGTAAGAGGTCGTAGGTAGGTCGTGATGCCAGTCGTAGGTACTCGTGGCATCAAGCATATCGGGGCGTTTTTCTAGCATGATGAAGAACGTCCACGAGTAAAAAAGGTTGTGAATTAGGTCATGACAGGCCCTTTACCTTGCACTAAACGTTATTCCCTTATCATGTATCTGTACACTGTGACGGCTCGATTGTAATCATGTATTGCTTTTCCACTGGCTGGCTAGCACGCAACAACGCTTTTCACCGTACCTCTGTACACACGGCAATAAAGTATACTGAACTAAACTGTTTCAACAACGATTTGAGGGAAGAGTCTTCAGGAATTCAGCCACAGTATTCAGTGGGAAGAGCAGCTTCCCAGTCAGCTGAGAGTTGCCTGGCTATGACCTGACCCAGGGGTGAGAGCAACTCTCTGGTTATCCTATCAAACCCTCTTATCATCTCGGACATCTCTGTTAATTCATCTGTTAACACTGCCACGCCTGAGGTATTTCACTCTGCAGCCTGCCATCCTAATTCCATTCAACCATCTTCACTTTGATTTCATTCTGAGCGATCAGCCCTGCAGCTGTTCCCACAACAGTTTATCGTTCCTGCAGCTATTGCCCGAAGTGACAACCGTGTTGTTCTGATGTTGGAACAAAACGTCTGCACATCAAGCCTGATATCCTATTGTTATTTTTAAATGGTACTTGAATCCCAAACCTCTCGGATGCTTCACATTGTTGAGCTTCTTGCCATTTTGGGGGAAAAAAAAATCTATATTATTATTTTTCTTGTTCAAAGTAAAGGGCAGCTCTTTGCCTTACACGGAGTTTTATTTCCCACAGTTTGCCTGTTGAGTTAATCCATAAGCATCCTGGGTGTTCCTGACTAGTTTGCGTTTGGTTTATTGAAGTTTATTGATTATTCACTGCACCTGATGTCTGGCTGCCATTCACAGTCTTGAATCAATAAGCACTTGCAAAGACACAGTAACTCCAATTTGCGCTGGGCCTCACTTCATAATTTCAGATAGCCCTTGCTTTCTCTCTCCATCCCCTTCCCTTTCCCAGTTCTCCCACTAGTCTAATGCCCGTGTCCCACTTATGCCCCTGTCCCACTTAGGAAACCTGAACGGAAACCTCTGGGGACTTCGCGCCCCACCCAAGGTTTCCGTGCGGTTTCCAGAGGTTTTTGTCAGGTTCTCGGAGGTTCCTTCAATTTTTTGAAATAATCGCCGGAACATAGAAGAAGCGGAAATCACTTTCGACCATTAGGGAGACTGACAAAAACCTCCGGGAACCTCCGGGAACCGCATGGAAACCTTGGGTGGGGCGCAAAGTCTCCAGAGGTTTCCGTTCAGGTTCCTAAGTGGGACAGGGGCATTACTATCTCCACCTACATTCTATTTTTGTCCCGCCCACTCCCCTGACATCATTCTGAGGAAGAGTCTCCACCCAAAACATCGCCCATTCCTTTTCTCAGGAGATGCTGCCTCACCCGATGAGTTACTCCAGCATTTTGTGGCTACCTAAGCATTGCAAAGGTCCCAGTGTCTGAATGTCATTATATACAGTATACCAGCACAATGTAAGCATCAGATAGGGATTAATACATTACCGAGCAGATGTCCTTTGAGTGCTTATTGCCAACAATCGCCCTGTCCCATCCCATCTCGTCTGTCTTTCCACAGGAAAAATTGTTGCAAGTAGAACGGTGGATTATGAAGAGGTCCATTGGCTGAACTTCACAGTCCGTGCAGTGGATCACGGATCTCCAGCTCGATCTGTTGAGGTTCCTGTTTACCTACAGATCCAGGACGTGAATGATAACAACCCAGTCTTTGTGCAAGTCCCGTATCAGGTAACTGTTGCTAATGCTCCTCACAATGAACAGTGAATGGCTGCAGAATACTAAACCTGAAACTATCATGAGTAAAAGGCCTGTCCCACTTACGTGTTCCTGGCACGCAAATTACGTGACCTCGTCGTCGCGTTGAGGCGTACGGGCATCGTATGGCCGCGCGGGGCCGGTCCCACTGAGAAGCGCGGCAGGGTATGTAGTTGTGCGCGATATCGCACGGGGCTCTGAAAGTTTTGTAGTGAACAAAATCTTTGCGCGCCAACGGCCTGTCGCTTAACTGACGGCCAAAGTGGGACCCTGGCGTGACGTAACATCTCACCTTCAACAGCAGCAGAAGCAGGCAAACGATCGGCGACCTCGGCCTGGGGCTCATGGCCGTTGCGGTCCGGATCCGCCCCCACTCCTACTCCCAGAGCGGGGCCAAGAAAATTGAAGATAGACACAAAATGCAGGAGTAACTCAGCAGGACCGCCAGCATCTCTGGAGAGAAGCAATGGGTGACGTTTCGGGTCAAGACCCTTCTTTCAGACTGAAGAAGTCTCGACACGAAACATCACCCATTCCTTCTCTCCAGAGATGCTGCCGGTCTCGCTGAGTTACTCCAGCATTTTGTGTCCATCTTCAAATGATGTCACATGCTCCAGACGGCTGTGCGTAGCATGAAGTCACGCTTCTCAGTGGGACCGGCCCCGCGCAGTCATAGCATGCCCGTGCGCCTCAACGCGACCACATGATCGCGTAATTTGCGTGCCAAGGACACGTAGGTGGACAGGCCCTTAAGGCTACATGAAGCAGGTGGAGTGGAGCACACCACCCTAGACTCTGTCACCGTTGTAGAGGGCCGTAACACAACCTTTCCCTCAATTCTTCTTGCCCTCTTCGACCCACAACCCTCAAGAGGGCTTTATGCCAAGAAATGCAATCACAGTCCTGAATAAACTCAACGACTGTTCACCCAGTGTCCAAAGTTTCAACATCCTCTGAGAAAAGGAGGCTCTGCTCATCCTAGGACAACCCTATACCCTGAAACAACTGATTACTGACACACCAGCCAGTAAAACAACCTTTAGGCACCCAGCCTGTGTGAAGGCCCTGATCGTATTGTGTAAGCTCATGGCAAGAGTGGTTTTCTTGACTGCACTGAGCACCAGGATGTAGATCATCTCAGATGAATGTCACCACTGTGAGATTCCCTCAGGCGTGACTGATGGAAGGTGTCTGAGATCCACAATCCACCCAGTGAGTAGAACTCAAAGTGCTGGAGTATCTCACAGGTCAGCAGCATCTCTGGAGAACATGGACAAGGGGAAATGCTTTTGGTCGGGACCTTCTTCAGACTCTGTCCTTCAGAAATGCTGCCTGAGAAAAGGTCCCAACCCGAAACGCGAGGTCTAAAGAAGAGTCCCGTCGTTGCTTATCCCTGATCTCCAGAGAGCCGCCTGACCCACTGACTTACTGAGGAAGGGTCGTGTCACGAAACGTGTGACCTGAAGAAGGGTCCCGACCCGAAACGTTACCCATCCCTGTTCTCCAGAGATACTGCCTGACCCGCTGACATACTCCAGCACTTTTAGTCTTTAAAAAAAATTTGATGTTCCAGCATCTGCGGTTCCCTGTGGCCCTGCATACCCAGCGACGGTGACCTTAGCCCTGTGTGACTGTGTGTAAATTATCCAACATCTCTCTGGACAGTGGGCAGTTTCCCTGCAGGTTAGAGAGGAAACTCCATCCTGGTCTTTATATCACCCAGTCACACACTTGCAGTTGTCTGCTGCTGTCTTGTCCTGTCTCGTTCTGGCTTAGAATAATTCCTTCCCCTTGAACCGTGTGTTTTGTTTGATGAGACAGAAGCCCGTGTTTGAAGACGTGTCCCTGGGCACGGTGATTCTCCAGGTCCGCGCCGTGGATGCAGATAATGGCCGATTCTCCCAGATCGAATACAACCTTGTCGACGGCGAGGGCCGCTTTGGAATCAACCGTGAAACGGTGAGATGGATTATAATTCCTCCCGCTCAATAACCATCCAGAATAAATGAGCATCTTGTAATGAAGGACAGGCAACCCTGAAACGAGTCACGGTGGCGCAGCGGTAGAGTGGCTGCCTTACAGCGAATGCAGCGCCGGAGACCCGGGTTCGATCCCGACCACGGGTGCTGTCTGTACGGAGTTTGTACATTCTCCCCCGTGGCCTTTCTCAGCGGTATTCTCCGAGATCTTCGGTTTCCTCCCACACTCCAAAGACGTACAGGTTTATAGGTTAATTGGCTTGGAAAATGTAAAAATTGTTCCTAGTGGGTGTAGGGTAGTGTCAATGTGCGGGGATCGCTGGTCGGCGCGGACCCGGTGGGGCGAAGGGCCTATTTCCGCGCAGTATCGCTAAACTAAACTAAACTAGTAAGAATCTTTCACAATATCCTCCGGGGTGAGTGAGCAGCATTGGCTTGGTCGGACATTACTGCTCATCCCTCGTTGCGCTTGAGAAGGCAGGACGGACCTTCATGCTGCAGACCATGTGATGAAGGTGATCCCTCGGTACAGTATCACCCAGTCTGGGTAGTTTCCTCTGCTGCATTAGTTTAGAAATACAGCGCTGAAACAGGCCCTTCGGCCCACCGAGTCCATGCCGACCAGCGATCCCCACACACTAACATTACCCTGCACACACCATGGATAATTTACAATTTTACCAAGCCAATTAACCAACAAACCTGGGAGGAAAACGGTGCTCCCGGGGAAAACCCAGGCAGTCACGGGGAGAAGTACAAACTCTGTACGGTAAGCACCCGTAGTCAGGATCGAACCTGGGTCTCTGGCGCTGTAAGACAGCAACTCTACCGCTACGCCACCCTGCCGCCCATTAGGAGACAGGGAGAAATCTTTTTGTTCATACAATGATGACTCTTTGCAATTCTCTACCAAGGAGGGCTGTGCAGACTTGATTGCTGACTTCAAGCACTGAGATGGAAGCAGAGCTGGGAACTGAATGAATGGGGAGCAGGCACCAGGGGCTCTTTGTCTGCTGCTGCTGCTGCTGCTGCTCCTGTTTCTCGTAGTCTTATGTTTTATGTTCCTACACCTGGATTTATGATACAAAGATGTGTTCAAATTCCCCAAGGGTTGTTGGAGAATTTAAATCATTGAATCACATAAATCTGGAATAAAAATCTGTTGTTAGTATTGGTCACCACAATACACCAGAGTATCATAAAAAAACCCATCTGGATCACTTATGTACCTTAAGGTAGTAAACCTGCACATGTACCAATCCAGACCCACACTCAGTAAGTGAACCAAACTGTTAGCTTTCTGTAAATGGATCTTTTCAGGGAAATGAAAGAAAATTGATAAATGGTGCCTCAATTACAGGAAACGTTGATAGGATTTGGACCAATGTTTGAAGTGTTGAGATGAGTGCATGTGAGTAAAGTTGCCACAGTGTTAAACGTGCTCTGGTCTCTCAAATAAAGGGCGATATTTATATTCTGGCTGCACTTGATCGGGAGAGAAAAGACCACTACACGCTGACAGCCGTTGCCAAGGACAACCCAGGCGACATTGCACGTAATCGCCGAGAGAACGCTGTGCAGGTAACTCCCTCACTGACTCACGCGGGGTGGCAAATGCTTCAAGATCATGGTACTGTCACAGGAGTTCATTGGAGAAATGTATCGATTCTTCTACTCTGGAATTGTCACACTGGGAACACAGGACTTGGAAGTGTGCAGTACCAGGCCCTGGACATGATCCCTATCCTTCCCTTCCCTGCACACCCATGTACCTACCAATACGTCTACCAAAATGCCTCTTCAAGCCCACTTTTGCATCTGCCTCCACTACTGCCACCGACAGTCCATGTCTGCACCCAATGTTGGGAATGTTCTTTGTACAAAAAAGAGTTCTCCCTTAAACTTTGAAGGTAGACAAAAGTGCTGGAGATACTCAGCGGGTGGGGCAGCATCTATGGAGCGAAGGAAATAGGCAACGTTTCGGCCCTATCTGTGTGGGATGGAGAGCAATGGTAGGTGGAGGAGAGATAAGGATGGGGAGGTTATAAGGAACAGGACTAGAACTAAGCCATTCGGCCCATCAAGTCTACTCCGCCATTCAATCATGGCTGATCTATCTCTCCGTCCTAACCCCATTCTACTGCTTAGCACCCATAATCCCTGACACCTGTACTAATCAATAATCTATCTGTCTCTGCCTTAACAATATCCACTGATGGAGGTGTGGGGGAGCAGGAAGTGTCGGTGTGGAGGAGGGGTACATCTCACTTCCGTGCTTAATATCGCTGTCGACCCAACAAATTACAAAGCAAGTGTCAAAACAAAGGTCATCTTCTCTCTTTATTTGTTTTAACTTGCTGATTCTGTGATTGCGTCACATGTTTTTGAGAAGTGAAAGAGGATGTGGTGACTTTCATAATGTGTCAAACATTTGGCCAGTTACGTAGGACTTTGTGCCCGCTCTAGGTTGATTGGCAGAGATACTTCCACAGCGTACCAATCTCTTGTTGCTGAGCTCCTGCCCGGAATTTTCACCCATTTAAATCCATGGGACATATCCTGCGGAACCTTTCCCAGGGATGTTTTAGTTTCGTTCCGAGATACAGAGCGGAAACAGGCCCTTCGGTCCACCAGGTCCGCGCTGACCACCGATCTCAGCACATCAACACTATCCCACACACTAGGGACAATTTACACTTATACCAAGCCAATTAACATAAAAACCCGCACGTCTTTGGAATGCGGATGGAAACCGGAGCACCCGGAGAAAGCCCACGCGGTCACGGAGAGAACGTACAAACTCCATACAGACAGCACCCACAGTCAGGATCGAACCTGGGTCTCTGGCGCTGTGAGGCAGCAACTTTGCCCACTCTGCCGCCCCTCCATTCACTTACAACCCCCTCCCATTCCCCATTTTCGATGAACTTTTTTAGCATGGCTTTGAGCCTGCATATTTGACACTGTTTGGACTTCATCTGTGGCTTCTCACTGGAGTTGTCCATTCTTCGGAACCGAGCATGTCCCATTTGCCTGTTGCGGTGGAGCTTCTGAATATCCAACCAGTGCAGCGGTAAAGTTGCAGCGCCAGAGACCCGGGTTCGATCCCGACTACGGGTGCTGTCTGTACGGAGTTTGTACGTTCTCCCCATGACCTGTGAGGGTTTTCTCCGAGTGCTCCGGTTTCCCCCCACACTCCAAAGACGTACAGTTTTGTAGGTTAATTGGCTTGATAAAATGTAAAATTGTCCCTAGTGTGTGTAGGATAGTGCTAATGTACAGGATGATTGCTGGTTGGTGTGGACTCAGTAGGCCAAAGGACCTGTTTCCGTGCTGCATCTCTAAACAGTGCAGAGCTTGGACATGGGTGGACAGGCTCTCTGGTCACCATGGCAACCCAGCGCTGGCCTTCGACTCTCCCCATTCCCACAGGGCATGTCCAGAGCCATCTTCAAACCACTCAGAAGGATGAGCACAGCACAGCAACAAGTCCTTCGGGCCCACAGTCCCTACGCTGAACAAGATGCCATCTGCCTGCCCGTGATCCAGCCCAGCTGCAGCCTAAAGGCACGGTTTAATGTCGACATTATTTCCTGCTACAGGTGCTGGTAACTGTCCTGGACGTTAACGACTATCGCCCCAAGTTCTCGAAGAATGTGTTCAGCACCAGCGTGTACGAGAATGAGCCGGGAGGAGCCTCTGTGGTCACCATGACAGCAACGGACCTGGACGAAGGGGAAAATGCAGAGTTACAGTACAGTATCCAGGGAGCAGGAGCAGGTAGGCTCCACAGTTAACTCTTTCAGAAAACATTTCAATTGCACATCACCTTATTTATATTTGGAGCTCTTAAAGCCCTGTCCCGCGGTATGAGTTCATTCCAAGAGCTCTCCCGAGTTTGCCCTGATTCGAACTCGGAGATTTATGGTAATGGCCACTCGTCGGTACTCGGGACTCTCGTGGACATTTTTCAATCATTTGTTGAAAAATCTTCACGAGTCTTCCCGTGCTTACCTGCCGTTAGCGAGTCTTCCTGAGTACCTGCCGTTAGCCGCTAAGAAACGTCCCTGAGTTTCGAAGTACCTGCTACGTTCATTCTCCGTGCTTACCACGAGCTTGATTTTTTTTTTAAACTTTTGAGAGCTCTTGGAATGAACTCGTACCGTAGCACAGGGCTATTACTTTCCACATCTTTCCAGGGACTGTATGAATGAGTACACTGCTAACCATTTTTATTCTTCAGCTGGGGAGAGCCGCTGGCAAGGTCAGCGTTCAATGGCCAGTTCTAACTGCCCTTGAAAAGCTGACTGTGTGTGAGTCAGTCACCTTCTTTTGTCTAGTAGAGTTTTTACTTGATGCCATTGACAGAGCAACCAATGGATTTCAAGTCAAGGAGATCTGCATCGCAGAAGGGAATCTGTAGATAGTCTTCCCATGGGCTTTGGAGCCCTCACTTTCTACTTTAGCCCCAAGAGCTAAATCTAACTCTCTCTTGAAAACATCCAGTGAATTGGCCTCCACTGCCCTCTGTGGCAGAGAATTCCACAGATTCACAACTCTCTGGGTGAAAAAGGTTTTCCTCATCTCAGTCTTACATGGCCTACCCCTTATTCTTAAACTGTGACCCCTGGATCTGGACTCCCCCAATATCAGGAATTTTTTTCCTGCATCTAGCCTGTTCAATCCCTTCAGAATTTTATATGTTTCTATGAAATCCCCTGTCATCCTTCTAAATTCTGGTGAATACAAGCCCAGTCGATCCATTCTTTCATCATATGTCAATCCCGCCATCCCGGGAATTAACCTGGTGAACCTACACTGCACTCCCTCAATAACAAGAATGGCCTTCCTCAAATTAGGAGACCAAAACTGCACTTAATACTCCAGGTGCGGTCTCACCAGAGCCCTGTACAACTGCAGTAGGACCTCCTTGCTCCTATATGGAAATCATAAAATTAATAACTGAATTTGGATCCTTTTCAGGATATAGTATCAATTGGAATAAAAGTGAACTTATGCCAATAACGGTAAATAACCTACACATATTACAACAATTCCCTTTTAAGATAACAAATGAAAAAAATAAATATCTTGGAATTTACGTAACAAAAAGATTTGATTCTTTATTTAAATCTAACTTCCCACCATTATTGAATAAATTAAATAAGAATATTTTATATTGGAAAACTCTACCCATTTCAATGTTAGGTAAAATTAATATAATAAAAATGATTTTTCTTCCACAATTATTATATCTTTTCCTGTTAATTCCGATATATCTCCCTAAACATTTCTTTAAAAAGGTGGACTCCCTAATTACTAACTTTATTTGGGATTATAAGAGCCATAGAATAAATAAAAAACATTTATGTAAATCAAAAATAAATGGAGGTTTAGCACTACCAAATGTTATGTTTTATTACTGGGCAGTTAATATTAAACATATGAATTTTTGGTTAGAAGAGACAGATAACCAACCAATTTGGTTAAATATGGAAAAAGAAGATTGTTCTCCTTTTGAAATTAGTTCAATAATATTTGCTAATATTAATTTAGCTAAGAAAATCTATAGTGAAAACCCGATAATAGAAAGTGGAATACGTATTTGGAAACAAATAAAGAAAACATTAAAACTGAAATCTATACCACTATCCCTTACCATTGTAAATAACGTTACATTTAAACCTTCAATGAAGGATAAAGGCTTTTTACAATGGAAAAACAAGGGAATTATTAAGATGGGTGATCTCTATAAGGAAAACTCTTTCTTTTCATTTCAAGATTTACAACAAATTTATGGACTATACCCTAAAGATTATTTTAGATATTTACAAATCAGAGACTATGTTAAAGCAAACACACAGGAACTTAGAAATAGAAAGATAGAAATTTTAGATGAATGCTTAAATAAACATCCGAACACAGAAAAAATGATTTCATACATATATAACAGCTTATTTGAAAGTGATGTCCCATCAACAGAAATATATAGACAATCTTGGGAAAAAGAACTAGGTCTAATTATTAGACCAGAAGTATGGGACGAAAGTTTACAACATATACACTATTGTTTGTTAAATGCTAAACACTCTCTTATACAGTTTAAAATACTACGTAGACTACATTATTCAAAATCCAAACTACATAACATCTTTCCAAAAGTATCTCCCATATGTGATAAATGTCAACATTTAGAAGCTAATCTGTCACATTCATTTATAAACTGTGTAAAAATTACAAAATTCTGGATAGAAATATTTAGGATAATTTTGAATGTTGTTCATATAAATTTGAACCCTGATTCAAAGTTAATAATACTAGGAATACTGGAAACAGACCAATTATTAACAACGAATCAAAGAACCTTTATTGATTACGGTTTAATAATTGGGAAAAAATGAATACTAAAATTCTGGAAAGGTCCTACATCCCCCACAATCAAAATGTGGAATACAGAAATGGAGACACTCCACCTGGAGAGATTGAGGCTTGTCCTAATGGACAGGTTGGATCTCTTCAGAGGGCTACGGTCTCCATATATTGAATATTTACAGGGTCAAAGTGGCTCAGTGCGAGGGCTTGACTGAGGCCTGAATAATAGAATGGATGAAGAAGTATACATAATAAATCATGCTTATATCTCCAATGACGGATTACTGACTAATACTCCATTCGTTTACATATTTTCTATATTATTTTTCTCTATCTTTTCCTACTTTATAAAAAAAATTTAAAAAGTGTATAGAAGCATAAAGTCTTAAATCTTAATATTAATATTAATAATATTATGAAAGTATCTAATAATGTATTTTCATTAATGTATAATAATGTATTTTTCATTAATATGTTTCTACAATAAAAATATTTAACAAAAAAAAAAAAAAAAGGAAATCCTCTCGCTATAAAGGCCAACATGCCAGTTGCTTTCTTCATTGCCTGCTGTAGAGGTTTGTTGGAGTACTGAAAGATGCTAAATCTCTTTAAACATCTAAGAAAGTAGAGGCACTGAAGTACCCTCCTCATGGTTCGCTCTGTGTGCTGGGCAGGGGTCTGATCACCTGGAATGTTAACGCAAGGAATCTGAAGCTGCTGACTCTCTCCACCACCGACCCACCACTGAAAACTGGAATGTGGTCTCCTGACTTCCCCTTTCCAAGGTCGACGATTAGTTCCATTGTCTTGCTGATGCTGAGCGAGATGTTGTTGTGGCAGCAACACTTCACTCGGTGCCGAGCTGTGCATTGACTCATCGCCACATGCTGCCAACCATCGTGGTGTTGGCGGCACATTTATGGGATGGCGATGGAGCTGTCGACTCCCCAAAGCAGCGGGAGGGGGGAGAGAGGGATGGGGAGGAGAGCAATGGGGGAGGAGGAATGGGGGAGGAGAGGAATGGGGGAGGGACGTGGGGGGGAGTGGGAGGGAGATGGGGATGAGAGGGATGGGGAGGAGAGGTATGGGGGGAGGGGGGGAGGAGGGGGATGGAAGGGAAGAGGGTGGGTGGGATCGGAGGAGGGGAGGGGGGGGTGTGTGGGTTAGGGGTGAGGGGAGAGTTAAACTGGTAGGGCCAGGGGAGGGGAGTAGAATGAATAAGGTAGCACTGGCCATACTTTCTGCCCTCTCAGGGTGCCCTTGTCCTGCATCGTACAACGAGCCATGTCTGGCCGCAGAAAACAGGTCCGTCAGCAATTTCACAATCCAATTACTGGAAGTCAACTCCCTCCACAAGATGCAAGCCCAGGAAGTTACAAAACATTTTGCAATCATTAAGTCAAAAAGATTGTTTATGTAAGGGTTTACCGTTAATTAACACTAAAGGCTAGAAGTTGCGTTGTCAGCAAATTGAATACATTTCCTCTCTCTCTCTCTTTCTTCCCCTTCTCTCCTGTTCTCCCCCCAATCCCCACCCCACCAATTTCCAGGTAGAAATTCAATCAAGTGAATTCAATCCAATCACATTCTGCTGCCATCAATGTCACTTTATCGTCACATGTACCTAAATACAGTGATTATTTTTGTTTTGTATAATATTCAATAAAACCATACAATATATAAGCACAATGGTATATGTTCAAAAAGTGCTACGATTGTGGTGTGAGAAGGTAGACTTGACTGGGGCATCACAGTGAGACAGTCCCAGCGCCATCTTGTACCCTTCAAGTTCCGTCTTAAAAATGTTGCAGAAAGGTCTTGACCCGAATCGTCCCTATTCCTTTTCTCCAGACTTGCTGCCTGACCTGCTGAATTACTCCAGCATTTTGTGGGTCTGAAGAAGGATCTTGACCCGAAGCATCCCTATTCCTTTTCTCCAGAGATGCTGTCTGTCCCGCTGAGTTACTCCAGCATTTTGTGTCTATGTTAAAAATGTAGTGTCTTATCTTGGCCCGTTGTCGTGGCGACGGTACTGGGTCGGTGTTGCAGGGGTTGGCCTGGCCTGCCGGTGCCAACAAAGTCTTCCTCCGTCTGATATAAGACATCTGTTCTCCCTCCCTCCCTCCCTCTTTCTCTCGTGACAGAGGCCTTCAGGATCGATGAGGACACAGCAGTGATCACCACCACAAGGCTCCTGGAATCCTACGAGAGGTTTAACTTGACCGTTGTGGCCACGGATAAAGGCCGGCCACCATTGTGGGGCACAACTCTGCTCAAGGTCGACGTGATCGATGTCAACGACAATCGACCTGTGTTTGTGAGGCCCCCCAATGGGACCATACTACATATCATGGAGGTAATAGGATGGGCCGGGACCTCTGCTTCGCCGGCACTGAAACGCATTGGAATGTTGACAATCCCATTCCCAGGCCACATCATCGCAACCTCTGTTTTGAGAAGCAAGGAGAGGGAAGAATTACATTTCATGTTTTCCTTCATTCCTTACAATGCCGTGTACGACAGTGATCGCAACATCTACTGAAGTGTGGATGTCCGTTGGCTCGCGAGAAGCTCATCCGCCCTTTGTCAGGTCATGTTTTTGGTCCTGCTGGGGGTCCACAGCCCCCTCCTCACCTGGCAAACCAGGTGGGGGAGACGGTTTACTCACCGACTATCCGACCATGGAGCAGGTAGCACGGGATGACATGGTGCCCTAGGCTGGGGAGAATTCCCACCCGACCTGACCCTTGTCTTGAAGAAGCTGTTAAATCATTTAAAATGCAGCATTAAAAATAATACATGTCATTCCAGCACTATTAGCGTGACATGGAATGTGCTAGACATGACTAGAGATGAAAGAGACCTCAAGTCAAGTCAAGTTTGGCGGTCTAGAGATCAAGAGTATTTAAATGTCATATGTATCAGAACAATCAAATTCGTATTTACAGCAGCATAACAGGCCTGTAAAAGCAATAACTGTAGATGAGTCTTTTGTAGACTTTTCGAGATACAGTGCAGACTTCGTCCGACCAGCGATCACCCCATACACTAGCACTATCCTACACACTAGGGACAATTTATAATTCTTACCAAAGACAATTAACCTACAAACCCATATGTCTTTGGAGTGTGGGAGGAAACCGGAGCACCCGGTGAAAATGGTGGCGGGCGTGTGGGCAAGATAGGTGAAGTGTGCATTGTGTTCCTTCCCAGGAGAGGGAGCCGGGCTTCAACGTGTATGAGGTGCTGGCTACCGACAACGACGAGGGCGTGAACGGAGCTGTCCGCTACAGCTTCCTGAAGACAGCCGTCAACCGCGACTGGGAGCATTTCAACATCGACCCCCTGAGTGGAATCATCAACACCACAGCCAGGTTGGACAGGGAGAAGCAAGCCGTCTACAATGTGAGTCCTTGTACACGTCCCTGTAATATGGTGGGAGGGACTCGTCCGAAATCTATCGTCAGCAAACACTGCCTGATTGTGTGTCGGAAGGAAATGCAGATGCTGGTTTACACTGAAGATAGACACAAAAAGCTGGAGTGACTCAGCATCTCTGGAGAAGATGACGTTTCAGGTCGAGTCTGAAGAAGGGTCTCGACCCGAAACATCACCAATTATTTTTCTCCGTAGATGCTGCCTGACCCGCTGAGTTACTCCAACTTTTTGTGACTGCCTCATTGTCTCTTGGGTTCCTGCTGATGGCATGGGTTGAAGAAGGGGGTGAGGGTTCAAGGAGGCTCATGCAGAGCACAAACCCTTTGGGCAGAATGGCCTGCTTCTGAGCTATATTGTTCCATGAGAAACTCTGAACCAACTGACGATTAGAACGCTTGCTAGGTTTTGATGCGTAGCCTTCAAAGTGATAGCACAATACAATTAATAGTTTGCTTGTCTTGCACTGCTTACATGGTACATTGTAACTCTATATAACATCAACAGTAACTGGACCAGAGAGCTGCAGAGCACGGGAATAGGCCATTCAGCCCACCTTGTCCATGCTGCCAAGTTGGTTTACTGGGCGAGTCCCATTTGCTTGCATTTGGTCTGGACATGAGCTAATCCGAACTCAACTGTACAGCTTGGATACTGACCCAACTCCCAAACACACTTGCTGGAAGCCTTCTCCTTTGGACTCTAGCTTTTCACTTTGGAATTAACTGTGCCTCTTTGTGACCCTGGTGTCAAATACAATGCAGACCCAAATCAGTTCCTTTCCAGGAACTTTGTAAGAAGAATGCAGACTGTTTAATTGTAAGGGGCCTGTCCCACTGTATGAGCTAATTCAAGAGTTCTCCCAAGTTTCCCCTGATTCGAACTCGGAGAATTACGGAAATAGCCGCTCGTAGGTACTCAGGGCTCTCGCGGACATTTTTCAACATGTTGAAAAATCTTCACGAGCTTACCGCGTTTCCCGAGTACCTGCCGTTAACGTTATGAGCCGCTAAGAGACGTCCCGAGCTCCGACATACCCACTACGTACATTCTACGTGCTTACCACGAGTTTGATTTTTTTTTTAAACTCGGGAGAGCTCTTGAATTAGCTCATACAGTGGGACAGCCCCTTAACTGTGAAGGACAGAGCCACCCAGATACTCTCAATGACCTAAACCCACTGCATGTGCCGATCTTTCTCCCAACAGAGTCTCGGACTCCACCGCTGATGCAGTGCTTGTCTGATCGACCCGGCTGCACTCTGCATTTTGTCATCCTGCACTTTGATGACTGTGAACCTGTGCAGGATTAAGAGCGAGTCTAGAATCCACAAACAGCACAAAACCTCCTGGTAAATGCCAGATGATATCTCCAGCAAGATGCAGTGAGCAAAGGAAAGCTGCATTGTTATGAGCAGGAAGGAACTGCAGATGCTGGTTTACACCGAAGATAGACACACAATGCTGGAGTAACTCAGCAGGTCAGGCAGCATCTCTGGAGAAAAGTAATAGGTGACGTTTCGGGTTGGAACCTTTCTTCAGTCTGAAGAAGGTTTCCGACCTAAAACATTGCCTATTCTTTTTCTCTAAAGATGCTGCCTGACCTGCAGAGTTACTCCAGCATTGTGTATCTATCTTGCATTGTTCTGAACTGTGTGTCTGATATCCAGAGGTAATTGCACGGGGAATTTATATTAGCTCCCTTTAAACAGGAAGTTGGGTGACTGTATGATGCCTTTAGTCGTCACTGTGAAGATGGAACGATTCCAGATGATGAGACTCATCGTTGATCCTTCTTTTCTCTCTAGCTCATTCTCCTGGCCTATGACCTGGGGCAGCCCGTTCCCTATGAGACCACACAGCTCCTGCAGGTGGCCCTGGACGACATCGATGACAATGAGCCGCTCTTCCTCAAACCACCCGTAAGGACAGTTCAGGGAACGAACCCAATCTGAACTCGCAGTTGGGTTCTGCAAACGCTGCCCGTTGTGCAGGGAAATTCTTGCTTCAGTTTAGTTCATTATCACGTGCACCGAGATACCGTGAAAAGCTTTAGTTGGCCATTCAGCCCATCATTCCTGAGACGACTCCAAGATAAAAGTTAACCCAAGTCGGCCTCTCCAGCCCTGCACTTACTCCTTCTGCCATCCTTCCAGGCAGTGTGTTCCTGGAGACAGCAGCTAGCTGAGCGAGAGAGGGGGAAGCATTCTTCTCAACTCCCCTCTGACCTGTTAGTTTGCCTGATATCTTAAAACTGCATCCTTTTCAAAGGCTGTATGCTTTGAGCTGCTCCGTTGCATCACCCAGAGTAAGTAGAAAGCATCTTCCCTTCATCTCCTTTGTCCCAAGGAGAACAATCGGGCTTCTCGAAAAGCAATAAAGACGTGACTACACTGAGATGGCGGAGCCGAGCTAACTGTGCGAAGCTGAGTTGTGGTTTCCCAGGGCTCGTTAGAAACGCTCGGATGATTTAGGGCCGTGCAGTGACAGGGTTATGTGACATGAATCAAAGTTTTATGTTTATATTTTTCACGTGAAATGAGACAATGAGACAGGGCAAGAAGGGAGGTGGGAGCGACATGTCAGGGAGGTAACGATTGATGAGTGATCTGGAGACATGAACGGCAAGGCTGAACATCTGATGAAGACAGTGTCAGATTGCTGCTACAAACGTTGACCTTTACTGGCTTTGCAATCAAACAGCATAAGTCAGTGAACAGGGACTTCTGCAATGAACTGTACAGCGGCAGAGTTGCTGCCTCACAGCGCTTGCGGGCGCCGGAGACCCGGGTTCGATCCCGTCTACGGGTTCTGTCTGTACAGAGTTTGTACGTTCTCCCCGTGACCGCCTGGGCTTTCTCCGCGATCTTCGGTGTCCTCCCACACTCCAAAGACGTACAGCTTTGTAGGTTAATTGGCGTGGTATAAAAATTATAAATTGTGTGTAGGATAGTATTAGTGTACAAGGATCGTTGGTTGGTGCGGACTCGGTGGGCCGAAGGGCCTGTTTCCGTGCTGTGTTTCAAAACTAAACTTAACTAAACTAAATAGGGCTACATGTGGATTGATTTCAATGAATGCAGTATTTCTGAAAGCTCTATTATATGCAGGATAAACTATTAATTTTTCTTCCCATATTTATAGGAGCTTTGTTTCTCCAATGGAAATTGTTCATTTTTACCCTATTAGCTGGGGTACAGCGGTGCAGTGGTTAAGTTGTCAGTCTGAGTTCTGCACCATTAATCCAGGGATGCAAGTTCAAATCCCACCACGGCCACTGAGCAATTTGAGTTCAAGTACTTAAATAAAGCAGAGAATTCAGAAGCATGCAGTTAGACAGAGTAACAGTTAGAATAAAAGCTCAGAAAAACAGCTCAGCTTCGTAGGATTCAACAGAGGAGACATTTCTTCACTCAGTGGGAATGTAAATCATCGGAGTTCTCTCGCCCAGGAACCTGTGCACGCTCAAGCCTCCAGGCTCATTTGGCGGAAACATGGAGAATATGGCAGATGGGTGGGAAGGTGGAGTTGATGCAGAGGACGACTCGCGGGCTTATTGAATGGGAGGGATGGTACATGAGGCTGAATTGTCCCCCCCTACTCCTATTCCTTTTACCTTTCAGAGATTTCACACATTGAAACATGTCTTTATCATTCCAAATTGCAAAGGTGTTTCGAATAAAAAGAGATGAATGGAAGAAGTAGAAATCTTTTAAAGAAAAGATGTCCAACATCTTATTAAATCCATAAACATTTCATAGAACAGATTTTGGAATTATTTAAGAATATATATAAGTGAAAGAAAATGAGAAAATATTTCCAAAATGCAGAGACCAAAGTGAACTTTATTTTAAGCAATAGAGTCATAGTCAAACAGTGTGGAAACAGGCCCTTTGGCCCAACTTGCCCACCGCAACCAACATGTCCCACCTGCCTGCGTTTGGCCCATATCCCTCTAAACCTGTCCTATCCATGTACCTGTCTGAATGTTTTTAAAAATTACAATAGTACCTGCCTCAACTACCCGCTCGTTCCATGCACCCTGCACCCTTTGTGTGAAATCGTAACCCTCACCTTAAACCTACATCCTCTGCTTCTCGATTCCCTTAATCTGGACGAGAGTCTCTGTGCGTCTACCCGATCTATTCCTCTCATGATTTTATGCACCTCTATAAGATCACCCCTCACCCTCCGCGCTCCAAGGAATAGAGTCCTCGAACACAATAGGATGTTTCACTTTCAGATATTTTCACAGGCTTGAGCTCTCTAACCTGCTGTGGTGTCCATCTTTCGTTAGAGAAGTTCGCAGTACCAACGCCTCTTTGTGGCTGAACACTCTGACCCTGCCACAGTCGTGGGGAATGTGACCGGAGCCATCGATGCGGATGAGGGGCCCAATGCCATGGTCTACTACTTCATAGCAGGTGGGTTCCCAGCCTGTTATGTGTTGCCTCATCATCTGTGTGAATCTTGTGTATTATGTCCAACTCCACAACTCTCCCTTCTTCTGCTGATCTGACTGCACGGATCCTGGACCTGCTTTTTCGTCACCCATTCCTTCTCTCCAGAGTTGCTGCATGTCCCGCTGAGTTGCTCCAGCATTTTGTGCCTATCTTCGGTGTAAACCAGCATCTGCAGTTCCTTCCTACAAACCTCTCGGTGTCAACTCAAATGGCCAAGGAAGGGGCCATTAAGGTTGACAATAAATGTTGCCCTTGCAACTTTAAAGGGGAGGCCATTTAAAACTGAGATAGGAAAAACTTTTTTACCCAGAGAGTTGTGAATTTGTGGTATTCTTTGCCATAGAAGGTAGTGGAGGCCAATTCACTGGATGAATTAAAAGAGAGTTAGATAGAGCTCTAGGGGCGAGCGGAATCAAGGGATATGGGTTACTGATTGTGGATGATCAGCCATGATCACAATGAATGGCGGTGCAGACTGGAACGGCCAATTGGCCTCCTCCTGCACCTATGTTCCATGTTTCTCTGTTTCTGTGCCAGGAACGGGGTAATGAAGGAACAAATGAAAATTAAACGTTTTGCTAATCCTTGCCGACTGAATGCGAACACATAATAGTTAAAATCATCATCCTCTTCACCGTAATCACTCTATGGCGATGCTTGCCTTACTTATGCAAGGTCCCCCTGCCCTATACAACACAGGTTCCCATGTTCATATAACCCTTCTCTACCCCCCACCAGTAATTCTATTGCCTTTGACCACATGGTCTGCAACTTCCAATCCCAATCTCAGCCAATTTGTCAATCACATCAATATAACCACTGTTGTATAACGTTAGTACCTCCACCAATGTAAAGCACTTTGGTCAACGAGAGTTTAAATGTGCTATAGAAATAAAAGTGACTTGACTTAATCCACAATTCCTGCCATTGTGTTCATTTCCATGTGCTGGGAAATTCTTTCAAGGTTAAATCAATGATGTTGTTATCTTTGGGCGTACGCCTTGCTTCTGTACCTTCACCTTCAATCTCTTCCTTCAACTCCAGAGGAGGGTCCCTGTCATAAAACTCTTTCCATTGTTACACCATTGACCGCTGGGTTATCAATTTGTTAAAGCATTGCGGAAACAACTGATTAATCTATACAGGCGATAAGCAGATGAGTTATGTTGGATTTGAGTTCAACTCTCCAGAATCACCCTGGAACCTTTCAGTATAATAAAGATTTAACTCCGGGTTAAAAACCCGGAGGCCAATATAAAGAAAAAAATATTGTAATTTCTCTCTTTGAATTTTGACTTTCGGTTGTTGAGAATAAATGAATATGGGAGAAAAATGTCTGCATGACTGGTGAGACCCTTCCAATTGCGTAAATGACATAAAGGCAGTTTAAAAATGAAACATATCCGGCATCCCAAAGACACAGACGTTGGGAGGTTAATTGGCCACTGTAAATTGTCCCACAACGTAGGTGAGTGGTGGAACGGGGAAGATGCTGGGAATGCGGTGGTTCTGAACTGGTGTAAGCGGATGTGGTTAATGTAGGTGGGTGCTTGATGGTCAGGATCAATGGTTGAACTTTGGGGCTCTATGACCTGTAGGTCTGGGCAGTTGGAGACTTTAGTAACAAAAGCACTCACAACCCATACAACCAGAGCTGGCAAGCCCACATTGGTGGGGGAAATAAAGCAGGCAGCTCCCGTCCTTGATGCAGCATTAGAATTTGATCTTAATGTATTTGCATGGAAGGAAGTTCATTGAAATGCAAGGCAGACACAAAATGCTGGAATACCTCAGCGGGAGATGCTGCCTCATCTGCTGAGTTACTCCAGCATTCTGTGTCTACCTTCGATTTAAACCAGCATCTGCAGTTCTTTCTTACACATTCATCGAAATGTACTTCAACACAGCTGGAGATCCGGACAACAACTTTCATCTGAACAGGAATGGGCTTCTCAAGGTGGTGAAGGACCTGGATCGAGAAACAAACCCGTTCTACACCATCATCGTCAAGGCCTCCAGCAACCGTAACTGGAGGCCTTCAAGGCAGAAGAGTCGGGTCTTTGACCCCAGCACCGACCTCACCCTCCAAGAGGTTCGGATCGTCCTGGGGGACATCAATGACCAGCCACCGATATTCACCAAGTCCGAGTACACTGCCGGTGGGTTTCCTCACGTCGACACGTGTACGCGATAGCAACCATTTGGGTGGAAGCCTCAATAGGGCAGAGATGTTTAGTTTAGAAATACAGCACGGAAACAGGCCCTTTGGCCCACCGAATCCATGCCGATCAGCGGTCCTGTACACTAGCATCATCCTTCACACACACACTAGGGACATCTTTTTACAATTTTACCAAACCAATTAGATTATCAATCCATCTGTTTTTAGAGTGTGGGAGGAAAGCGTTGCACCCGGGGGGAACTCACGGGGCGAACGTACAAACAAATGTGTAAGCAACAGCCGTGATTAATAAGGGCGGTTACAGAAAAACGAATGGTGAGAAAACTTACATCAAATGTAGTGGTTTGATCGTACATGGAACAGTGACGAGATTTCAAGTTGTCATTTTGTAGAGGCTTGAGAGAAGGTTATTCTAAAACTGAGAAGTTATTTGTAACAGGATACACTGAGTGCGCTGACCTCATTTTTTTTCTGGAAAATTGGCTGACGGTGACCAGGTAACGATAAATGAAATAGTTTAGTATGATACATAGAGAGAACATTTTTCCATTTATAGGGAGTTCAAGCCCCCAGGTCAACAGGGAGTTTTTAGTTTTAGTTTCAAAAAGTCAAGAGTGTTTTATTGTCATATGTCCCAGATCGAACAATGAAATTCTTAAAGATACAACGGAGAAACGGGCCCTTTGGCCCACCAAATCCACGGCGACCAGCGATCGCCCGTACACTAGTTCTATCCGACACACTAGGGACAATTTACAGAAGCCAATTAACCTACAAACCTGCACGTCTTTGGAGTGTGGGTGGAAACCGGAGCACCTGGAAAAACCCCACACTTTTACAGGGAGAGCAACTCCATACAGAAAGCTGGTCGGTGCGGCGTCATTGGGCTGAAGGGCCCGTTTGCACGCTGTATCTCTTAAACTAAACAAAAGTAAGGTATTTCTTATCTATAATCTTATATGGATCTGTTCTTTTTGATTGATCTACACAGGACAGACAGCCGTGTTTGGTCCTGATGATCTTCCTAATTTCCACGGCTAATAATGTCATTCTATATACCTGCAGTTCACTTGTCCTTTCAAGGTCATTTGATGTTGCTTTCCTCAGATCCACATTTCTGTTCACATCCCGCGCCTTTGCGGTTGCAGCTCCTAGACTGTGGGGTACCAGCATCACTCCCTTCCCATAGACAGACCATTCCATCGGACTCCTTTATGTCAAGACTAAAAACTTATCTCTACTCCCATGCCTTTCTTGACGTCCTCTGAGCGAGGGCTATATGTATTGTATTTTGTGTTGTTTATACTATTCTTATAACAATGTAAAGCACTTTGGCCAACGAGAGGGTTGTTTTTTTAAATGTGCTATTTAAATAAATGTGAATTGACTGTTGGAGCTATGTATACAACTGCAGGTGTTGCCACTGATGCTTAAGGGCTCCGAAACTGATCAGGTAAAGGCCTATGAATATACTTTGGAAACTACAGCATAGCCTCGCAATCAGAATCATTAACATCCGCTACATAAAGCAGCAGTTCAATGACTTCTGAAGAGTTGGGAATGCTTAATTCATTGGTAGGATTCATGTGCTTCAATGTACCTTGCTTTGAAACACTAACACGAGCCATTTGATGTACCCTATATCAAGTTAGCGCTTATCAAGTTGGTTGTGAACTGCCATTTTCAATGATTGCAGCTCTTTTTCCTTAATTATGTTATGCTTCAGATATGATAATTCCGTAGTTATTTCACACGGGCTCAGCATACCAAAAAAACAGTCGGATAAAATGGAGATATTGGAAAGGGTGACCAGTGGACCATCAAGAAAGGTTCCCTCTCCGAGAGAGATAATAATTGCGTCATGTTATCCATATGGAATCAAATTCCAAGGAATCTCTCCGTCATCCATCCTCTGATCCACTACCAAAGCTAGGGAAAAAACGACGTAATTGACCAGATTTCTGCCTCACCTATACCTCGATCACCTTTTTTGGCTTGCTGGTAATTGTTTTATGTCGTCAAGGTGGAGATGCTGTTTAATCAGAAAATTATTGTTTTTATCACATCTAATCAGATAACCTAATGCAAGCAGAGTAGAGGTGCAGAGTTCAAGAAAACCATCATGCTGTTTGCGACGTCACCTTGTTCATACAACACACGCATTAGTTGTCATATGGAAAGAATACGCAGAAGTTTAACCTCTTTCACGGAAAAATATGGAATGCCCTGTTGTTGTAAACTGCATCTTCTCCCTTCTCTGTTATTCCATTCTGGGTTCAACTTGTGTTATTGAAATTAGTGAGTGTGGTATTGACATTCCCCTAATTGTTGGATTATCAGTCCTTACAGCTGGAGAGGGTGGGAAGATTTCAGTCAATCAGGTGTCATGGTGGCCAAACAATGGGCCTGGTTCATCTCAATTCCCACCGATTGGTTTCACAATACCCTACCCAAAGAGCCTGGTGACCTGTGTACTTCATCCAAGTACTATTTATAGATGGCTTAATTATCTAGCTTTCAGTGAATCCCCGACGAATACCATCTTCAATTTCCATGTTATCCCTCTGCCAGTCAGATGGCAAGTAGAGGCCTCTAGTGAGGCTTTTAGATGGTATTATAATATGCGGGGGGGGAACTAGGGGCTGTGATCACATGCAAGCAGGCAGATCTACATGGCATATTGCACATCACCGACTCTGTGGGCCGATGAGCCTGTTTCCTGTGCTGTACTGTTCTAAGTTCCAATAATTTTAACTGCGGCCTCTCTAGCTACTGACCAAAAGGGAACTGGCCCTTAGTGTCCTTCCTCTGTAGGCCTTGCAGATCCCATCATTTTGAGGATGAAAGACATTGGAACCGTTTGATGGAGAACCCCCTACGTGTTATATGTGTAATCTTGACTACATTTGCAGGGGTGATTGATGGTATTGTCAGACGTTTGGACTCTTCACGGCCTACAGTCATGGGTATGCTGGTCGACATCTGTGTGTCAGACCTGGCCGGGCACAACGGACACTTCATGTGTTCGGCATTTACATCCTGAGGGTCATGGACCAGCGAGTCAAGATTGTCATCAACGAAATCCCGGAGAGGGTGCGGAGTTTGGCGAGCAATTCATTAAGGTGCTTTCCAACATCACTGGAGCCATCGTCAACACGGTTGATGTGCAGGTATGTTTCCCCACGCTGGACAAGGGTTCGTGTGCATCTTCCCAATTTAGTCCCTCTCACACAGCTGATGTGTAAATCACGTTCAATTCCCCATCGCTGACCGCTTTGTGTTTGAATTTATAGTTTCACGTCGATCAAAAGGGCCGGGTGAATTTGGGCGCAGACCGATGAGCAGATCCCTGTGGTGCACAAAGGAACCAACCGGCATTTTGGATGTCGAGCGGTGAGTCACGAGAACATCAGTCTTCTCCCACCTAGTGTAAAGTGTCAAACTTGTCCCCAATCCCCCTCTGGCCTGATAGCTCCCAACGTTTACTGTGTTTGCCATGCAGGAAATAAATCCCGCGTAACTAGATTTGGAAGGAATTCCATATTCCTTAACCATGTGGCCAGCTTTGGCCCATTGAGATCAAAATGCCGACTCACTGATTTTTTCTCCGTGACCTGTTCTCACAATCCCACATCAATTTTAACCACCCACCCACGCTGAAATGTAACAAATTGTATAGAAGCCTTTAGAGATCACGGCGCGGAAACAGGCTCCCCCGAGTACTTTTACTGCATTTTCTGTTTTGGATTTATATTCCAGCATCTGCCATTCTTTTGGTTTGCATTTACACAGCACTTTTCATGAAGTGAAAAAAATCTAAGGTCTTGTACAACATCGGGGGAAATAAGAGTACAAAGGCTACAGTGTTTAGTCTTTTTCTGGAGACCGCGATTCAGCGCTGCTTCAAGGAGAACCTCCTCAGCAGTTGGGGCATTTATTCATCCAATTCCAGAGACTTTTAGAATAGACACATTCTGTGGAGGGAATGGAGGGATAATGGAATTTTGCACGTTACTAATGAGGGCATCTCAAGGATTTTGCACAGGGAAACAGGGAATGCTTTATTCCGTTCATTGTCCACTTTTTACCAAGCTCACCTACCTTCCGTTGCATGAGTAATACAAATATGACAAAAATAAGGAACAACTAAGGAACAGTTCCGGAATTACAAGGTCCTCGATGTCCAGCCAGCTGTGACTGTCAACAGCTCATGATATGACACCTTGCAGGTACTTGCATTATTTGCTGTCTTAAGGGCCTGTACCACTTAGGCTAGTTTATAGGCGACTAACAGAATGACTAGGCTGTCTCCTGTATAGTCTGAGTGTATCCACAGCCGCCCAAAGAGTCGTAGGCTCCTTTCTTGGTCACTGCTGGATTTTCAACATGTATTTCAAAAAAATTTTTCAGCAACAGTAGGTTTTTGGACGCCAATGAGCGTAGCTTGTACTTCTCCTGACGAAGGTTGTCCGCCGGTGCTGACTATGGTGAATTCCATTGGCGACTACTCACGTCTCCCGGCGACAGGTACCGTCGACTGAATTGTCTTCAGTTGTCACTGACCGGGTCGTAGCTTGCCGCGAGTGGACCTAGGCGGACTTCTGTTATCGTAGTGGACTTCCTGAAGTGGAGGTTGTCCGCAGTTTCCGGTAGCTTGCCGTAGCTTGACGATGACTAGTGTAGGTTGTTGTAGACATTGTCCAGTCGCCAGCAGTCCCGCCTCAAAAAACGTCTGTGGGGCTGGCCCCTTAGTGGTTAACAGAGATAAAGCCTTTAATCTCACGCCCTAAAATTGTTTAGAATAGATA